>CANYBF010002783.1:0-14214 GCA_948192965.1 Dalechampia spathulata | reverse complement strand
AAAATGAACTGTGTTGATAGGGAAATAGAAGGAGGCCTATGCATTACGTTTTGATTCTTTAGCACTCCTCTATTAATCCACTATGAGTTTTACATTGATCCTAAAGACCTATTTATAATACAAAATATGAAAATGAAATAACTGTTCCTAAACATTATGTTGGTTGACTAAAAAGGTAGATCTGTTGATGAAAAAATCATGTCTCTTCCCAAACGGTATGAATGTCATGACTCATGTAGTTGCTGGTGCGAGTGGTATTTTTGTTTCACGAGTCGTGCCCCTTTTGGTACGAGTGGTTTCCTTTGACGAATTCTTCTGTCACGACTCGTGCTTGACATCATGAGTCGAACGCTTCCTTAACTTCTTCTTCGGATCTTTCTGTAACGGCTCGTGACAGGCTTCACGAGTGTCTTTCATTCATAAATTTCTTTCTGTAACGACTCGTGCTTCGACCATCACGAGTCGTGCTTTTCTTGGTGGACTTACTGTAACGACTCGTGCACTTCTTCACGAGTTAGGCTCTTTCCTCATTTCCTTGAAACATGTTCTGTAACGACTCGTTCATCTTCTTCACGAGTCATGGCTTCACTTTAACGACTCGAGTACTGTGCTTCACGAGTCGTGGCTTCTCATTTAGATTACGTTTCTTCCATACTTAACCAAATTTCCCTATTTTTCCTGCAATTATTCCTAAATTTGTCCTCAAAAGTATATCTTGGGACTTCTTTGAAACAAAGTTAGATAAAATTATAAAGTGATAACAAATATGCATAATATTTAAGAAAACTTAGACTAAACACATAAATAACACAATATTTAGACTTAAATAGGCAACAAAATAACAAGTGATCAGCAACTAAAATGGTATTAAATTTAAAACTCTTAGTAAATAGATCTTCACCACTCAAACTCATATTTAAAGGGTTTGACTTCACACTTATACTATGGGTTAATTGAACTAAAGTTAGAACCATTCAGTGGTGACTCCATCTTACGACCTTTATCGGGTTCATTTTATTCCTTGAGGTAGCTCCTCAAGAAGACTATACTTTTGCTCTAAGCAGGCTTTTGGTGCTATCTTTGATAAGCCTTTCTTTGAGTCACAGCAAAAGCCCTGCCCATAGTGGTGACTCCACTAGGGATATATGGTAAGTTGTATTGCATATCACATACACCATTTGCATCTACACACCACCTTTACCCTTAGTTAACCAATGATTATAGGTGAGTAAGTACCTTGGACTCCATTTGACTCCTTGGGAAAACAAGTATGCAGCCACCACTCATTGCCTTGTATTATTAACCATCAATGATTCTTAGAATTTATAGATGTTAGGTATAGTCCTATATTACTAATTCTATTGAGTTGGATAGGTTATAGATAATATGGTGGGAGACCTTAGCCTATTTCTATTGGACTAAACCCCATGTAGCTAACCATGGCAACATTCCAAAACTAGAATCCCTTATTTGCATGCTATGTAGATCTATGCCTTATCACATTAGTCGATTTTTCTAAATCTAGTTTATTTTTCCCATCTTATATTGCTATACTAAGAGTCATAATTCTATCATAATTTTATGATTGTTGCATAACCCTTATATCATAATTCTATGTGTTCACTAACCTTTCCATGTTTTCTATCAAACATGCACATATGCATTCTCATGCAATTTTCACTAATTGGTTTCTTTAATAGTCATAACGTGAGATGTTTCCTAGCATATATCATGCATACATTCTACATGTTGCATCGCATGCATTGATAAAATAAATGCACAATGCGTACTCATGCATCCATGTTGACTTTCTTTGTGATGTGTATAAATATGACAAACCCACATATTCCTAAGAATATTGCATCTCCATCTAAGACTGCTTGCTCCATTTTAGATGATTCTTCACTAGTTATTATCCAACATCTAGCTGATCAGTTGATGGCCAAGTTCTTGTTCACTAATTTCAAGACTCTCTTGCAATAGCAGATTAGGGAAGCATTTAGCCTTAGAGACTATGTCACTTTGTTAGTTCCTATGAAGGATAAAGGGAAGGTGGTGAACTTATGTAATGTCAAGATGGATGATGGTGCATCACTTCATATGCATGATGTTCATAAATATAAGACTTCTGTAGTAGAACAAAAGATAGAACAATTGTAGTTCATCATGAAGAGTAAAGGGATGGGTTCAAATCTTGATTTTGATGAGTTCTTTGTTAAAGCCATTAAGGGGTTGCTTGCCAAGTTCAAGCTCATATATGTTCCCAAGTACAATGAGGTTAGGGATTTGAAGAACCATTTAAAGACTTATATCATGATGATGAGCACTACTAAATTATTAGATGAGCAGATAATCCAACTTTTCTTCATCTCACTAAAGGGACTAGCATTGGCCTGGCATTACAATCTTAATAAGGTGACCATGGTCGAGTGAAAGCCTATTTGCACTACCTTTTGTAAGCAGTTTGGGTTCAAATCCTATTTTAATATCACTCTACTGGATCTAGAGATGATGAACTAGAAAGTTAAATGAGTCTTTCATGGACTACTTCAATCAGTGGATAGATAAGGCTACGCTAGTTAAATAGAAGCCATCTAAGTTGGACATGATTAACAAGCTTATCATGGGGTCACTACCACTATATTAAAATAAGCTAAAGTATCAGACTTTTTACACCTTCAAGGACATCTACTGGATCAAGCAAATAATCAAACAAACCAAGGGGCTAAAGAAGAAGGAGTTTTCCTTTATTAAATCTAAAACCACTAGATACACCCAAACACCATACAAATCTCACCATATCAATGTCTTATAGTCACCAAATTTAATTCTTTAAAACATTAGCCAACCCCAAAGGTATTTGAATCTTGGGATGCTGCTTTAAAAATTCATCAGCCACCTTCTTAAAGCTAAACTCACCAAGCTACTAGAGCAAAACTCATCAAGCTATTAGAGCCAAACTTCTAAATATCACCACTAGTCTCAATAGACACCAAAACCTACTATCATTACCATTAGCACCATGACCACAACAATGATGATTGTCACTTTCTCAAGTGGGTCATTTAAGACCTAATTAACTCGAGGGAGCTTACAGATCCTAAGAAGTCCAAACCCTCTACCAGAACAAACTCATCACCCAACTACCATAAAGTTGATCATACTTACATGATCTAGTTAAAGTTCCTAAAATCTCTAATTCTTGGCTCCTTTTCTCCCCTTTGGTAATAAGGAAATTGCTAAGCTTATTGCTATCAGTTTTAGGCCTAATATGTAGGTTTAATATTAATGCCATTGACATTTGATATGATAGCTCAAAGGATAAATTTATAGTTACTTAAGAAGCCATTAAATCTAAATCAGTAGGGCCTTAAAAACCTAAGAAGGGTAAGTCCATCAAGACTCTTAAATAAATGAAGCCATTACCCAAAGCTCTTAAGCAGCAAAAGGGATTAGGTGCTAATAAGGTGTCCTCTCAAGTTCATAACATGACCCATAGTGGTAAAGTTTTTACTCCTCCCAACCTCAGGAAGAAGCCAAATACTCTAAAGAAGCCAACCGAGGTTAGAGCTACTATAGATGAGATTAGTCTAAGCAGTGCACCAGTTATGCAACCTGTTGATAAGGGTAAGAAGGTTGCTCAGCCTTAGAATGTCATCCTCAGGCAATTAAAGAAGCCTTAAGCTAACATTAACATCTAAGACTTAGTACTATCCTCTTATCAGCATCGATGGGTTGTCGAGGCACTTTTTAGCATGGGAATCTCTCTATCTACCTCTACCTTCAGCATGAAGAGTCAGTTAGTGAATCAAAAGTTAAAGATTAGCATGATTACATTCTCGGATGCAGATTTATCAACCAAAGGTATTCATCATAACAAGGAACTCTTCATCAAGAAGCACATCATGAACTTCTCTACTCTTTATGTCATGGTGGATGATGGTTTTGACACTAATGTCTACTCACTCAAGGTATCACCTAAGCTCGAGATCTAGCCTTCAAACTTAAAGCTATCAAAGACTGTCATTAGGGAATATGATAAGTTTAAGAGGGAGGTTACTAGTACCTTCACTACTACTATAACTTTCAAGCTAATCAAATTAGTAGCAGAGTTCATAGTTTTAGACATCTTAGTGTCCTTTACTTTTCTTTTAGGCCAACCATGGTTCTATGCATTGGGAGCTATGACATCCACCTTACACTAGACAATTAAGTTTTCATACGAGAAGGGTGTGATTACTATTACTGCTGATGATAAGGTTGCATTAGCCTACATCAAAGAGGATGTCCATCTTATGACTGGTTTCCAGATTGTTACCATCTGAGAATCCAAGTCATGCAAGTACCAACTGAGCCCTGTATTAAGAAAATGTTGCAAAACATGAACTTTATCCCTAGTAAAGGATTAGGCCATTACCAAAAGGGTCCAGTGGAGTTCATAATCCTTACAACCATGTACGAGGAGAGGTATTGTATTTGGTTCAACCCTTATATTTTAGATAAGCCAGAAGAGTGCAAGGTGGTTATCTTTATCCCAGAAGAGACTTAGTATGATTAAGCTTCTGAGTTACCTAACTTGGATGATTTCTTCAATCAAAAGTTCACCATCTTTGGTGATGTTTATGGCCTATCAGCCTTGTCAGAGTCTAAGGAGGTTATTACCATTTCTTCCATCATTAGCCCTAATGATTACTTTCATATTTTTAGTTATATTATCAATCTCACAATTAGTCACCTTGAGCCAAAGCCCACTATAGTCACTACACTAAAGGCCAAGCTATAAAGTTTTAATATGAGTGACTTGCTACTTCATAAAATCTTCCAGGACATTGCCATATTAGTAGATAGTACTTTTGATGAGATTTTGTATAAGGATGATGATGTCCCTATCTTTGTACTTTTTAATGATAATGTAATCTCTTCAACATTTAATGCAATGAAAAATAGCTTTTTTTATATTTGTGATGTATATTCTAATGACATTATGCATGAACATGATCATTACATGAGCATTTTTGATATTAACATATCATGCATTAAAATTATTGATATTAGTACAAATGACAGGCTATATCCTTTCTAAATAGTATATAACTTAACTCTTAAACTATTATAAAATATAGAATTATGATCAAGCCTGAGTTCAAGCCAATGAAGCATAAGCTACTTTAGCTCTAACCAAAATGGGCATAAAAGGTTAAAGAGGATATCAAAAAATAGTTGGATGCTAAATTCCTTGAAATGGTAAACTATTTTGAATGGTTGGCTAATGTGATTCTAGTTTCCAAGAAAGATAATAAGGTCAGAGTCTAGGTAGACTATAGGGATCTAAATAAGGCATGCCTGAAGGATGATTTTCCTTTCCCTCATATCAATATGCTAATCGATAGTGCAACCATTAGTGTTATGTACTCTTTTACTGATGGGTTTTTTTGGGTACAATCAAATTCTCATGGCTATCATTGACAAGGTAAAGATAGCTTTCATCATTAAATGGGGAATCTATTATTATAAGGTCATGCCCTTTGATCTAAAGAATGTAGGTGTTATAGCATGATCTTATCCATAATGAAGTTGAAGTTCATATAGATGGCATGATGGTGAAGTCTCCTACTAAAGAAGAGCATTCAACCACTCTTGATAGATTTCTCAAGCGGGTTGAGAAGTATGAGCTCAAACTAAATCTAAATAATTGTACATTCGAATTGACATTCGGTAAGCTGCTACATTATGTAGTCAGTTTAAGAGGTATTGAAGTGGATCCCAATAAGGAAAAGTTTATCCATGAGATGCCTATTCCAAAATCGAGATCAAAGTTAGGGGATTATTAGGATATCTCTAATACATTAGCAGGTTTATTACTAAGCTCATTATTATATATGAATCCATCTTCAAGCTTTTAAGGAAGAACCAATCTTTAGTTTGGGATGAGAACTACCAATTTTCATTTAAGAGGGTGAAACATCACCTCTCCAACCTGCCAATTTTGTAACCGCTTTGACTAAAGAAACCATTATTACTTTATCTAGCCTTAGAGGAGGAGTCAATGGGTAGGATGATTGCTTAGGAGAATGAAGCTAGGATTAAGCATGCTATTTACTATCTAAGTAAAAAAATTATTACCAATAAAATGAAAATATAACACTATTGAGAAGTTATGCATGGTTATGGTTTGGATCACTAAGAAGCTCAAACATTATTTATAATCATACCAAGTTTAGGTAATTTCCAAGGTTAATCTAATGAAATACTTATATGAAGCTCCTTCACTAATGGGGAAGATTTCTAGGTGGTTGATCTTATTATCTAACCTTGATATGCAATACATCATTAAGAAAGTGATCAAAGGCAGAGCGATTACAAAATTCTTAGCATCCAGGCCAGTGGATGACTCTGAAACTTTTGAACTAAACTTCTCAGATGAGCACTTAAAGGCAGTTGATGTCCAAAAATGGCAGTGGCACTTCAACAAGGTGATCAATAAGAGATGTATAGGAATAAGAGTTGTGCTTGTCACTCTAAAGGTGAGCTAATCATGCTCTTAAAGTGGCTGAGCTTCCCAGTCACTAATATTATAGCTAAGTATGAGGTATGTCTTTTTAGGCTTGAGGTTTTATTGCTAATCAATGCCCAAGAATATTGATGTATTTTGTGATTCAATGTTAAGAATCTGCCAGTTCACGATCGAGTGGGATGTCAAAGAAGAGAAGCTCAAGCCTTATGTTGAATACATGAAGCTTATGGTTTATAATTTTAGCTCATGTAAATTCATTTATACTCTACAATATGAGAATTAGATGGCCGATGCTTTGACCACACTGGCTTTACTGTGTGAATGATCATAATATCAAATATAGCCTGTGATCATCGAGCAATTGAGGATTTCCTACTATGAGGGAGAACAAGTTATGGCACTAGATCAACCAGATGAAATTCCATGGTATGCTGATATCATGAAACTTTTAAGAACTGGGGCTTACTTAAAAGAAGCTAAAAAGATAGACAAGCTGGCTTTGTAAAGGCTAGCAACTAATTTCACCTAGCATTAGGGTGTTCTCTACAGAAGAACAATTGATGGTTTACAACTTTGATGCATATTGAGGAATGAGATTGAAACAATTATGTAGATAGTGCATGTTGGTGCTTGTGGATCCTACATGAATAAGTTCATATTATACAAAAAGATCCTACACCAAGTTTATTTTTAGCTTATCATAGAGATAAATTGCATACAGTTTGTACAATGATGTCATGAATATTAGATTCATAGAAATTTGAATCATATTCCACCATTCAAATTGTAAAATTTGATGATGTTATGGCCTTTTCTAGCTTAAGGAATTGACATCATGGTTAAGATTCATCCTAATGCTTCTAAGAGGCATTGATATATACTAATGGCTGTTAACTACTTCTCTAAGTGGGTGGGGGCAAAATCATATAGTAAATTTAGGGTAAAGCAGGTTACCAAGTTTATAGAGAAGAATTTTATATATTGATATAAGGTACCGTATCATTTGATGTCAAATAATGAGGTATAGTTCTAGGGCCAAGTGTTTGACTTGTTAAAAAGATATGGGATCCAGCATCATTGATATTACACCCGTATTAGAGACCCTAGGAGTTATGCATTTGTGTGTGTATGCGTAGATGAATGGTAGGATGGAATGAGTGTATGTTATGTGTATGAATGTGGATGAATGGATATGGATGGTTTTATGTTGTGTTTATATGTATTGATATGAATTGGAATATATGTATCTACGTGCTTTGTTATGTGTCGTCACCTTATTGAGAAGCGTGCCTTCTCGGTTGGATGAGGGACGACGAGTATTTATGGTTAGGTATATGTTTGGAAGTGTTGTTAGGCTTAGCAAGGATGATTGTAATAGGTACCAAGGAGCTTAGGCTTGCCAGTGGGCATAGGTTCGCCTTTAGGTAGTGGTACGGGCATATAGTATCACCGTATGGTCGTACGAGACAGGGGAACTATAGGGATTTTAAGTCCTAGAGGGCGTACAGGCATACGAAAGGGTGGTATGGCCGGACAGGAACTCGCAGGAATTTAGGTTTGTCAGGAAAATCGAGTACGTATGGGCGTACCATTGCTTACAGGAGATTGTGTGCCTCAGAAGCTTTAGTTCGGTACGAGCGTACCAAGTTTCGTATGGTCGTACGCGACTTAAGTTTGACTTTTTAAGGGTTATGACTGACCATTTTTCCTTAGTTTCTTTCTTCCTTCTTAAGTAAACACCCTTCCTAAACCCTGCCAAATATTCCACCTAACGTACCTAAGCCTTCCGAACGTACGAGAACGAGGAATAGAAGCTAGAGACTAGTAGAGACCGGATTACAGGCTTACACCAGAAGTAGCTTGATTGTCAGGTTTGTGCTAGTGAGTTATGTTTGTGCTAGCTTTGTGCCTTTTGTCACCTTTGGCTTATTTCTATTGCCTTAAGACTTGAATTGAGTCTAGGCTTATTATTCTTCTTTGTATCATATTATTTGATGTGTGAGATGTGGATGCTTGTGATTATGACGCTTGGATTGATGTTATGCTTGATAATATGATGAATTGTCCAAGCTTTAATGTATAGGGTGACATGTTTATATTGACATGATGACATGCATGGAGATGAATGATGAATGGAGGAAGAGTGAAAAGAAAGTGAGAATGAGGGCAGAGCTTAGCTCTGGGCATACTGAGTCAATACATGATGATGGAATTCCTTCGGGAATCATTAAATATGTGACTTCCTGAGAAAGGAGATGAGTCTTGAGACCTACCTACAGTAGGATTTGAGTGCAGAGCATTCCACAGTTATATGGCCTCCTACGGGAGATGAGTACCGGTACCTATCGGGACCCAGTATATGCGAAAGGAATGTGCACAATTATAGGAAAACAAGAGTGAATGAGTGAAAGAAGAATGAGGGAGATTGCCAGGAGCAATTGCATTTGCATTGCATGAGATGTTAGGTTGCTATGCTTCTGATATGATGTTTATGATGGGTTGCTATGTGATATATGTCTATTTATCTATGTTTCTAGCACCACTGAGTTTATCTCAGCATTTTTCATTTGATGAACGTATCTTCAGAGCCCTCAGGTGAGGGTACAGAGAAGGAATAGAGGTCGTCAGCTGAGACAGACTGATCTCGACTTGGTACGGGACTTTTGAGGCATACTCCAACTCCTTTTTGGCTGTGTAGCTAGTGTGGCAGTAGTTGTGTACTTATTGTATAGCTTTTAGTGGTATTATGTACACACTCACTTATTGTAAGAATCATAACAGGTTTTATATATATCATTCTTGGAATTACCTGTTAATGTATATTGCTTAAATGTATGCCAGGTTTATCCAGGGTATTGTAGCTCATCATGTTGCTTTCGTCACACTACCACCATTAAGCTTAGTGACGTGTCCCCATACGACGTCTGCATGATGCATCCCTTGTGGTATAGGCCTCAGTCTTCTTCTGGGGTGGCTGCTGTCTATGCTACGGGAGCATGTCCTCCTGGGTATGGGTCGGGTGTGATAATTGATCTTCTCTATATTGCCCTCAAGCTAATGGGACAGTTGAAATGACCAATAAGATAATTAAGAGAATTTCGATCAAGACAATATAAACTTACCAAGATTAGCACAAGAAGTTATCATTTCCTCTATAGGGTTACAAAACCAATACAAGGAGTCCTATGAGTGCCACCCCCTATTCTTTAGTTTATAAGATAGAAGTCATTATGGGTGAGGCTTTCGTCATGACCTAAAGTGAGCTTACGATAAATGGCATCAAGGGCCCACTTGGAGTGAAATGACATGGTATAGGTATGACATGTGAATTGATATAGCATGGCCATGATATATGAAATAACATGGCATGAGCATGATATATGAAATGATATATCATAGAAATAGCATATGAGATGACATGGCATAGGCATGACATGTAAAATGACATAGCATAAGCATGACATGTGAATGACATGTAAGATGACATGACATAAGCATAACATACGAAATGACTTATGAAATAACATGGCATAGGCATGATATGTAAAATGATATGGCATAGGCATGATATATGAAATGGCATGACATGAGCATGACATGTGCAATGATGTGTCATAAGCATGACATGTGAGATGATAAGGCATAGGCATGATATGTGAAATGATATGGCATAGGCATGAAATGTAAGATGATATGGCATAGGCATGACATGTGAAATGACATGGCATAGGCATTCTTGTGAGATGACATGGCTTAGGCATGACATATAAAATGACATAGCATAGGCATGACATGTAAAATGACATAGCATAACATACACCATATGGCAATGATAAGATAAACATAACAACATAGTAAGGCATAATAATACTAAAATAATAATGACCCCGAGAAAGGGAAAGATAGAGATAGGGGATACATGATGAAATAAGGCTAAATCATACATGTAAACAAGAAAAAGTAATAAAATTGAGGCCTATTCTATTACAAAGTAGCTTCAATGATACAAAAATTCAAGATGTATAGTTGCATCTCCTCCACTCGAGAAAATGACTTTGGGTAGCATAAGCTAAAATGCATGAATGGAAAATGCAAAAAGAATGATGTTAAGCAATAAAAGGAATGTTGGGATGCATTTGATCAATCCACTGTTATATGAAAGCATGAATCAAGGATCAAATCTTAAAGATTATGTCGATAACATTAATGAAATAAGGAATAAACATGAGTTGGATCATGAAAATAAATTGATCTTAGGAAAATCATTCATAGATATAATTAAATGATTCTAAGATCACATATGGCATTACTTAGAAACAAGTCAACATCCAATTAAACCTAATCATGTTAATAACCAAAAAATTGCAATTAAGATGGCACTAATTGAAATATAAAGCTAAATTAGATTAATTTCATGGCAAAACCAATCGAATTAATCATGAAAATTAAAATTGGAAGACTCTAACATCCTTAAACATTAATTAGAGTATAAATCAACATTCAATTTGGCTTCAATCTCACCTATTGTAACTAAATTGAGTTAAAAATAACATTTAACTTATTGATTAACCTTGAAGCCAAAGTTAACAAAACTGGAATGATTTATGATGAATCCATATCATTAGGATCACTGTGAGACCATAAATACTCCTGGAAACTTCAAATAAATTGAAAATCAAAGTAAAAATGATTGAAAAAATGTTGGATTTCTATCAACCCATGACATTATATGTATATCATATAATGGAAATGGAACTATATGCATCATACAAAGTGATATGTGTGTTGCATGAAATGAAAACAAACTACATGCATCATATATAATAGTATATATGTTGCATGAAGTTGTTTACCAAAAGAGAAAATTATGTTTTTCAGCTAAAATCATGAATGTAATCCATTTGTTCAACTGTCACATATCATTTAAACTATTGGCAAGCCTTAAATGCTACTATAGCATTTGAGAACAGGCAAAATCACAAGCAAAACCCACCAAATCAATGAAAATCAAGAGAAAAATGAGAATGTAGAAGGAAAACCAACTCACCAATGCTTAAAGAAGCTTAATCATTGATTTCCAAATAGGGTTTAAGTGTAGTTAATTAGTCTTTAATTACCTAATTAAGAGTTTAATTAAGTGAGATTAGATTTTGGCTGAGTTTTGCCTTAAAATTTATCTTTTTTTTTTCAAATGCTAATACCCAAAGGGAATTTATAAGACCCAAGAGCTAAGAATGTAAAAATTAATTAATAGTATGGGGAAAAAAAGGAATTTCTAACTTTATGCATCGCATGAAGTACTATATATGATGCATGAAGTTGAAAAATCAACTTCATGTGACGTACGAAGTACTTCATGTGCTGGCTTACATGAGCTGTAAGCTAGATGCACCACATGCCTGAATGATTCATAAGGCTATGAAATATATATGTGCAACTCAGTTTTGATAATGGGAACTCGTGTCAAGCCATATAGAGAAAAGAACAAGTTCATAGCATGTGTACACAAAAAAGCTAACTTCATATGCTACCTTGTATGAGTTGGACACACGGGCAAGGTGATCAATGCTAATCAGTGGTCAACTGAAGGATCGATGGCTTTACTGTGAGGCTTAAAATTCCTTTGAAATCTGAGTTTAGATGTCTACTACCAAGGTTTAGGAACAAAATACTTGATTCCATGATCGCTATTAGATCGAGTGGTTAACTGCGGAACCTAGTTGATTCACTACCATATCAAGGATGAACAAGTGCTAGTTCTAAGATGATCAACTACTAGATCTATGCTCGTATCATCAAATATGTGTTTGATGTCTCCAAATATAGAACTTTGGACCCACTAATGGAATATGATAGAACTTTGGACCCACTACAGGAATATGACATTTTCTAGTCAACAACTTGCTAGTAGTCAAAAGTTTAACCAAAACTGATCATCTCTAGGATCAATTTCTTGTCTATGCTAGACATAGAAAAGTAATTTGTTATTAAAATTGTAATTGAAATAGTTTAGAGAAAATATCTCAATTTTTCAGGATCAGCATGTTGAATTTTGATCAATTTTTTAAATTTTTTAGACATTACAGGTCGTGAAATTTTGACTTACTAGAGAAAATGATCTTTAAAAATTATGCAATTTTTGAGAAAGGCTGAATTGTTATAAAGATTACCATTGAAGATGCCATCATATAAAATTAGCATCGTGTGTAGAAAATAAGCTAAGATGACATCGTACAACCCATGAGGCTTGGCCTCTATATCCATCCTTTATAACTCACATTTACCAACCCTTTTGAAACCAATTTTCTCTCAACCTAACCTCATAAACTCTTAACCGCTTTAACAATGGTCAAAAATAAGATGTTACGTACCCCTCATGATCCCGCCTTCATCCCATGTTGCATGCATAGAAAATAGAATACCTATGATGTCTATTTTGAAGTCATTCTCAACCACTAGTTCTTAGAATCCTTTGCTTTGGATTCATACTGATCTCAAGCACCATCGAAAAAGGTACAAATTTTTAAACCCAACTCAATATTTGCTCATTTAAAGCATTTAAGACAAGAAAACACACTTTAGTTAGGGTTAGGCTTGGAATTAAGGTGTTTTGATCTCGATAAAAGTAGGAAAATGTAAATTTTGGTCATAAACATCACTACATGCATCATATATAAAGTTATATGCATCATATATTGCAAAATCTTGACTTCATGCATCACACAAAGTATTATATGCATCATACATTGTTGAGTAGCAAATTTCATGTATCGCATAAAGTGTATATACATCGTATATAGCATGAAAATTAACTTTATACATCGTATAAAGTACATTTACGTCATATATAATATCATGTGTTGCATATAATGAGTTTCATGGTAAAAATTCAATAGATTATTACTAAAAATCAAAAGAAAATACTTTCCTTAAGAGCTTAATCTTGTGTTTGAGTATGACGATATGTGTTTAAGGATATGTTCATGTGATTTTTAAAAATTATGGTTTGAAACCTAACCTGAATACTATGATTTATAAAGAGAGAAGACCATAATAAGTGCTAGCAGTGCTTAGAGCATGTACGAGTGGTACTCACAACTCTCAAATGAGCTATAAGAATATGTGGACCAAAGCATATTTGGATGATATATCTCTTGCTATACTGGCATGGAGAAGAAGAGTAGTCACTATACCATTATAGTGATGGTGGAGAGATGGATGGATTCTACGCATACCTTCTGTCGCACCCTAATTTTGGATCGGTCGGATTGATTGGGATGAGTCAAGCCTATCTCTTTGTCGTTTTGCCTTCATGGGCATCTTGATTCATCTTGGTGCAGTTCAGGATTCGATTTAGGGTTGCATTTAGTGTTTTTTGTCATTCTTTGAGCCTCATACCCGTTCGGGTATCTTTAGTTTGGCTAGGGTATGAAGCTTACCCTTTCGGGTAAGTTGGTTTTTACTCATTCGGGTATGCCTTTTACCCGTTCGGGTAAGTGAATTTACCCATTTCGTTCCTTTAGTTTACCCGATCGGGTATGTTCTTAAAATAGTTATAATTTGTATTTCTGTTATTTTGGCGGGAAGGGGCTAAGACTTAGGGTTTTGATTTTGAAAATTCTCTCAATTCTCATTCAATCCGCGAATTGAATTCATCATATTAGCCAATAATTTGATTGGATTTGATTTGTTTTCATTAA
>CANYBF010002692.1:0-10171 GCA_948192965.1 Dalechampia spathulata | reverse complement strand
CATGATGAATGAGAATCATCCCAAAATAGGAAGTGTAACATGTGCTGATCTTCCCATATTAATAATGTCCATTCTTATTAATACCATGATCAGGGATATTTAGATATTGAACATTTGCATACAATAAGAATCTCATTCCATAAACTCTTTATGGATACTTTTACACTGTTCCAATATCATGGACTTCAATATGTAGTTTAATACTCCAAGTAAAACAAGTTCATTTAAAACATTGTACTATATAATGAATAATGCCTTTATTAATGAAACGTATAGTATAAATACACATGATGCTCTAGAACATACACTAACATGCCACACGAGTCATGTATCAACCAACCTTTGAATTAACTTTGTTTCATATATTCCCTCCCTTAGATGAGTCTCACACGACTTATATGAGGTTCCATATGACTTATGTAGAACTCAGCTTCTTCATGTATTATTGCTTTTGATCAATTCAAGCTTCATACGAGTAGTGTATTATTCATACGACTTGTATGACATGTTTAGGACATTTTATTGTACTCTTACACTAGCTATAAGATCATGGGATTGGATGGTGAGGATTAATCGAGGGGTAGACAATTTTTGGAAGGCATTTTGGAGAGAATTAGAACATGGGATTAAGGGTTCCATCATCATTCATTCATACACAAAGAATAGAAATTAGGGTTTGGAAAAGAAAAGGGAAACTAGGGTTTCTTGCAATTGGAATCTTCTAAATTTCTTCTAATCTTATTCTGTAATAGATCTTCATTAAGGAATTGAGAAGAATGACAAGATTGGGCAATAAGGAAGAGATAAAGTAAAAACTAATTGCAGAGTAGTCAAGTTCCTATTTACTTTCCATCTTCTTCTTTTATTTTGTTTGATCAAGTTGTTATGGTTGTATTTCCTTTTTATATTATGTTTATTTACTTTATTAAACTATTACTTATGCCTTAGTAGAAATTTTAGGGTTGGATGTTATGTGAACATTTATTATAGTTTATGTAGTAATTCGATGTTCTTCATGTTCCTAAATTATGATTCATGCCATTTTATTCTATTGTTGGAATGGAGGCCCCTTTTAACGTATGAATATAAATTAGTTTTATTGATCTCTTTGAAAGAAGGATTAATATTACTGAACGAACTTAAAAACACCTTATTATAACTGCTTAGATATAGGAGTTAAGTGATTAAGAAGCATAAAGTGTGAAAATTGAGTTAATTGCTAAATTTAATTTAACAGTCATGAAAATAGGTTGCTAATTAGCTTTTCAGTAGATAAACATCCCTTTCGAAAAAAGAATTTTACAAACAAACATAGCTTTTGAAGCTTACGATTGAATTTACTAATAAATAATCCTAACTTAATTCATGTTCATCTATCCATATTAGTTAGTGTAAAATATGTACATTATGCTATTAATAGTTAGCTAATTAGATAAACCATATATTATGATTCTATTGTATTACCTGAATAATAAATGAAATTAATGTCTAATATTTAACTTCCATCGATCCCATAGAACGATACCCTTATACTACAATTATTACCTATATTCTTATGATGGCATAATTACAAATTAAGGATTATAAATGCAAAACTTGTTGATTCAGTATAAATGCTAAGATACACCCTTTTATATGCCAACAAGTTTTTAATGTCATTACCGGGGACTCATATTTGTTAGTTAATATTAGTAACTTTAAGAGTAATTGATTAACTTAGGGTTTAGATTTTGTTTAAATTCTATGATATCGATTATGAATTTTATTTCTATCTTTAGGTACTATGATTAATCATATGAGGAGATCGTTGAATGATGAAATCATAGAGATTGATATAGAGATAGAGAGAACTCTTCATGCTAGACTCAGAGCTATCAGAGAAGTAGAACAAGGTTAACTGACAAACCTCTCGTAGACTACGTTTTGCCTAATCTTGAGGGAGTCCAATTGAGTATTGCTAGACTTTTTGTTAATAGTAATAACTTTGAGCTGAAGCCTAACCTTATTTAGATGGTACAGAATTCACCATTCCATGGATTTCCATCTAAGGACCCAAATGAACATCTAGCTACCTTTTTGGAGGTTTGTGACACTTTCAAGATTAATGGAGTGTCAAAAAAGGCTATCAGGTTGATGCTCTTTCCTTTCTTGTTGAAGGATAAGGTAGAGTTTTGGTTGCATTCCAAGCTGCCAAATACCTTCGTAAACTTAACTTAACTAGCTCAAGCATTTTTAATGAAGTACTGTTAGCGTATAAATAAGGTGTATCTTAGTATGCATAATGATTTAACAAATTTTACATTTATAATCCTTAATCTGTAATTACGCCATTGTAAGAATACAGGTCGCAACTACAGTATAAGGGTATCATTTTTTGGGATTGATGGTAGTCGAGTATTAAATGTCAATTTCATTGATTATTCAGGCAATGCAACATCAAAATCATAGAATATAATCTATTTAATTAACTACATATTAATTTAATAACATAATGTACATATTTTACATTGGTTAATAGGGATGGATGAATGTGAATTAAGTGAAGATTGTTTAATAGTAATTCAATCACATGTTCTAAAGTAGTGTTTAGTTGTAAGATCCTTTCTTCCAAAAGAAATGTTACTTACTAAAACAAGTTAGCAGACTACTTTCATGACTATTAAATTGAGTTTAGCGATTGATCTAGTTCCTACACTTAATGCTTCCCAATTACTTAACTCTTACATCTAGGTAGTTATAATCAGGTGTTTTAAGTTCATTCGGTAATATTAACCCTTCTTTCAAAGTGGTTAATAACACTAATTTATATTCGTATGTTAAAAGGGTCTTATTCCAACAATTGAATAATTGACATGAATCATAACTTAAAAAGCATGAAGAGCATCAAATTACTAATTAAACTAGAAATAATGTTCACATATCATCCAACCCTAAAACCTCTACTAAGGCATAACTAATAGTTTAATAGAATAAGTAAACATAATATAAAAAGGAAATACAACCATACTAAACTTGTCCAAATAAAATAAAAGAAGAAGATGGAAAGCAAATAGGAACTTAGACCACTATGTTATTGAGATCTACTTTAGCTCTTCCTTCTTGCCCAATCTGGGTTATTATTCTTAATTCCTCGATGAAGATCTAACACATAATAAGATTTAAAAGAGAGTTAGAAGATTTTAATTACAAAAACCCTAGTTTTTCCTTTCTTTTCTCAAACCCTAATTTTTATTCTCTGTGAATGAATGATTTAAGGAATTACCAATCATGTGTTCTAATTCTCTCCTAAAACCCTTAGATTCATCTCGAACCTTCAATCCTATGATCCTATGATTGATATTAAAGTGTAAATAAGTGTCTTAAATAAGTCACATGAGTTATGTAAATATTACACTACTCGCGTGGAGCTCGGTTAACACAAAAGGGGAAGAAACAAGAGGGAGTTGAGTTCTACATGAGTCATGTGGAACCTTACATGACTTGTGTAAGGCTCGGTTGGGGGAAAGAAATTCATTGCTTAAAATTGATACTAAGGCTAGTTTGTACACGACTTGTGTGGCCTTTTACATAAGTTGTGTAAGGCTCATTTATGGCATAAAAATGGTCTTTTTGAATGTAAAACATGATGTATTCAACTAGTGTTCCAATTGATATATCATAAGGGCTTCAAACTAAAGCTTTAATGTATGGAAATGAATTTAATAACCTATATAAAACATGTAAACTAAAATAAACATGATTAGCTCCTAAACTAATGTAGATTAACTATGTAAATTCTATATCAAAACTAGAATGCCATGTAAATTATGCAAAATATGAAAAAAATGTATGAATTGGAGCTAATAATGCAATATATGAAAGTAATGCATGTAATGGTATGAAATGCATAAAATACTACATGATATGCCAATATATGCTAAAAAAGTGCATGAAAATAAGGTTAAAAGAGTAACTTAAGCATAGAGAAAAAAGATGATAATGCATATTATCAAACCTCCCCAAACTTAATCTTTTGCTTATCCTCAAGCAAGAAAAAAAATACAAAGCAATAATTTAGGTTGATTCATCAATTATCAACCTTCAACATGAACGAAGTAAATGCAGGATATTGAATGGTATGAAAATTAACTGTCTAAACTCCAGTTGCATTTAATACCTAGTCAAATCATTATCCATCTTATTACAAATGCCAACATTATGTTAGAAACATATGCATATAAGATAAAGATATTGATATGCATTCAAGTAACCAAGCAAAAAAGAAAAAGCGGGTCAATGAAATTGTTTAATTCATTATTGAATAACGAGTAGATCAAGGCAAATTTGAAGCTTTTATTTTCTAATTTATTGTATCCTAGATCGAGCTACCTAGTTGTAAATCTTTAGATAAAAAAAAACATTATCAATGTTAGCCCTTGTTTATTCGATTCATAACTAAGGTTCTCAAGTTCATTACTCATATTTTTGGTCCGTTTGGCTTAAAAGCATGCATGGGGTGCATAAGTGCCCTTATCTACTAAGTATTAAAACATAGAAGTAATAGGTGAACATTTATACTCATATTTATTAGCATTTTTGACTTAGAAAACCACATGGGGCATATGTCGTTCCCTACCTACTAGCCAATATACATAGGAGTAGGTCCAGAATTTCATAAAAAATTTTACATATTTTGTATTTTAACTTGATCCACTAATCAAACTATAATAAGTTGAACTTATTCATTAAAACTCGTCTAGTTCATTAAAACTCAAGTTGACTCAAAAGCTACTTAAATAAGATAAGCATACATTTAAATAGAACTTGGCATGAGAATAAAAGGATCAGGATGATAAAGAACTAAAGGAACTTGAGTAAACAAGCAGAGATCTTCAGCAACAAGTTACATCCAATCATCAACTCATTCATATTAAAAAGAGATAATTAAAATAGTCACTAGAATTTAAAGCTAGTATTGTAAGCAAAACATAAAAAAGCAAAAATTTACCAAAAATGCAATATATCATGAATATGCTAAAAAGCGTCACTAGAATTTAAAGCTAGTATTGCAAACAAAATGCAAAAGAAATAAAAATTTACCAAAAATGCAATATAAATAAAAATAGTAAACATAGGCAAAAATGATGATAAAATGCATGAAATTCAGGGTGAAATATTAAGCAAAATATCATGAATATGCTAGCCCAAACTTGAAATTAGACATTATCCTCAATGGCATAAAAGCATATTATAGGTAAATGATAGTATAAATGAGAACACATGCAAATGTAACAACAAATAATGAAACAAATCAATAGAATATAAATAAAAAAGAGAAATGAGTGAAGAGATACCATACAATCTGTCACACCCAGCCCATACCCAGGAGGACATGCTCCAGTAGCACAGACAGCGGCCCCCAAAAGAAGACCGATGCCTATACCACAAAGGATGCATCATGAAGACATTGTATGGGGACACACTCTAAGCTTAATGGTGGTAGTGCAATAAAACATCATGATATGTAAATAACCCTGGAAAAATTCAACATACACTCAAGCAACATACAATAACAGGTAATTCCGTATCTCATATATATAAGACCTGTTATACAATACGTGAGTGCGTACATAATACCACCAAAGCTATACAATATAAACATAGCTACTGCCACACTAGCTACACAGTCAAAAAGGAGCCAGAGTATGCCTCAGAAGTCCCGTACCAAGTCGAGATCCGTTTGTCTCAGCTGACGACCTCTAATCCTTCTCTGTACGCTCACCCGTGGGCTCTGAACCTACGTTCATCAAATGACAAACACTGAGATAAACTCAGTGGTGCTAGTAACACATATAAACAGTCATGCATCATATAGCAAGTTAGTATAACAATCATAACAGAACATTGCAACCTAGCATCTCATGCAATGCAAATGCAATTGCTCCTGACATTCCCCCTCATCCTTCTTTCTCTCATTCACTCTTGTTTTCCTGTAATTGTGCACATTCCTTTTGCACATACTGGGTCCCGATAGGTACTGGTACTCATCTCCCATAGGAGGCCATATAACTGTGGAGTGCTCTACACTCAATCCTACTGTAGGTCTCGAGACTCATCTCCTTTCTCGAGAGGTCATATATCTAATGATTCCCGTAGGAATTCCATCTCCATTGTTGACCCAGTATGCCCAGAGCTGAGCTCTGCCCTCATTTCTCACTTTCTTTTCTCTCTTTCTCTATTCATCCTTCATCTCCATGCATGTCAGCATGTTATTACCATCAATTCATCTTATATATAAAAGCTTGGACAATTCATCATATCATCAAGTAAAGAAAACATCAATCCAAGCATCAGAACAGTAACACATCCACATAACACGCATGAAAGAATAGGATACGAAGTAGCAATGCAAGCCTAAACTTGGCTTAAGTCTTAAGGCAACAAAACTAGACTAAAGGTGGCTACAAGCATAAAACTAGCACAAACCTGACAATCAAGCTACTTCTATCATAAGCCGGTGATCTTGTCTCTAATCGTGTCTAGTTTCTATTTTGTGTTCTCTTACGTTTGGGACGCTTAGAATCTCTAAGTGCGATATTTGGTAGGGTTTTGGGATGTTTTAGCTGAAGAAAAAGGAAAGAAACTAAGGAAAAACCATTCTGTTCTAACCCTTAAAAAGTCAAATTAAAGTCACATACGGCCGTACGGATCTTGGTACGCCCGTACCGAGCTAAAACTTCTGATGCACACAATTCTTACGAGCAACGGTACGCCCGTACCCCATTTGGTATGCCCGTACGTCCTCGATTTTACTGACAAACCCAAATTCTTACGAGTTTGCGTCTGGTTGTACCACCCTTTAGTACGTCCATATGCCCTCCAGGCCCTAAAATCCCTGTAGTTCCCCTGTCTCGTACGACCATATGACCTTTCCTACGCCCGTATCACTTCCTAAAATCCAACCTATGTCTTTTGGTAAGCCTAAACTCCTCCATAACTATCACAAACTCCCTCGCTAACCCTAACCACACTTCTAAAGCATACCAAGGCACATATACATGTCATCCCTCATCCAACCAAGAAGACACGCTTCTCAATAAGACAACGACACACGAGTCAAGCAAGTAAATACGTATAGCATAATGTATATACATACAGTCACAAAACTATCAATGCACAGTCATTCACATAACATACCTCAGTAACTCTTACCATTCATCTACACATAGACATGCATACATGCATAACTCCTAGGGTCTCTAGTGCGGGTGTAACATATCATTTAACAATCTAAAAAAAATCCCTCAAAATAATAATATTAAAAATATTAACGTGAGCATATATTATATGTCTACATAATGTATGTTTAAGAATTTGCAGCTACAAGTTCAAACCCAAAGCTTATTTGAAAATCAAGCAAGAAGAAAAGCTTAAGTAAAAATCAACTTTATAGACCTTAAAGTTAAACTATGCTTAGTGAAAAGTTATACGAGGTAAAAAATTAACCTACCATTAATTTAATTAAACTAATATTAATTATACAATAAACATTCATAGATAAATAAAAAGTATATTGAAAAAAAACCAAATAAAATAATTGATTTAAGTACATAAATAAATAAATGTATATATAAAATATTAATCACGATCAACAATCAAATAATTACATATAATACCTACACAATAAATTACAATTTCAAAATTATATATAACTCAACTAATCATATCTAAATAAATTGCACTAATAATATAAGTTACATAACCTTAAAGAAAATTTAACAACATTCACATATGTTATGTAATAGTAAAAGATTTTCATCTTATAACTATGTAATATTGTAATATTGTAATGTTGTAATAGAGTACTTATAACATATGATTTCAAAATCAAGAGTCCAAATATAACATCAAATAAAGTCTTTAGTCATAGTTCATTTATAATATAAATGTTCATCATCACATTCATAATACAAATTTGTAACAAATTTAACAAGCATCATATTACATTTAACGTAATATTTTTCGAAAACACAAGGTGATCATGTAAAGTACATAAAGCAATAAAATAATCAATTATTTCTCAACTTCCAGGCAAACATCATGTATGTTAGACTTATTATTTTTATGTTTATAATTAATAAATCAATTTAAGTCAATTCAAGTGAAATCAAATTAAAAATGATGAAAAACATATGTAGCACGAGCGTCCGTGTCCAGGTACAGGTGTACCATTGTTGTATATTGCATTGTATGGCCATACGGCTGGTCGTACCACCTTTCGGTGTTTCTATATGAAAAAGTTACTTGGTACGGGCGTACCACCATTTATGTGTTGGGTCGTACGACTGCACGGATTGGTCATACCATATGCTAAATTTGGTAGTAGATTTTGTGCAAGCATACCAAGTGGGTGGTACGAGCGTACCACAACCACTGTCCAAATTTATATTGAAGTTTATAGAGCGATACAGGCGTATATGTTCATGTACGGCCATACGCATCCTTTTGCAGAAACTTTGGCTTTTAAATTCAAGTGTTCTAATAGATCTATTTCATAATAATTGCTTCCTAACAAATCTATTTTGAGTGTAGAACACATTTAAAGCTAAGGAAACACTTCTGCAAGTAAGTAACTTTGTTAGAAACTAAATCATACTTATAATTTAATTTTATCTCTCTCTTTCTTATTCTTTTACAACCCTAATCTATTTCATTTGTAATTCTGGGTTGGTGAGTGTTAATACTTAGACATTATTGTTATAATTGAGAGTTGAATATTATGAGTTTGATTATGATTATAAAGGATTGAGTGTGATCTTTGAAAATAGTAGGGATTGAATTCTTGTGAGAAGAATTCATTATTGTATTTATGAAAGTGTTTAATGGAACCTTAAATGGAATCCTAGGAGAAGTAGATGTATGGAAGTGTCAAACCACTTTAAATCTTATGCCTTATGTTGCTATTTCATCTGGGATTTCAATATACATAAGCATATTACAAGTATTATAAATTCAATTTAAATGAAAATGTACATATATAACTCTTCACCTATTTGCAAGTACGAATATCCAATAATCATGGATTATGTGCTCTTTCAACACCTCCCAAACCAACACCTATAATGACATATAACATAATTCTCATTCACATATTTATAATAACATATTTATTAATAACTATATAATTGTGAGCGTTGGTTTCTGCACCGAAAGTCACGGACCGGGGACCACACTTAGAGCGAAAGCGCAGTCTTCCTAAGGGGTTCCCTTAGGGAATGATACAAACTCAAAAGAGTCGCAAGGGAGTCACCACCGGATGGTTCCGGATTGGTTCAACTGACCCATAGCATGAATGTTAGTTAAACCCTTCAGAGATTGGGTTCGGGTGGTGGAGATCTATTCTATGAGTTTCCAAAATCGATTTTACCATTATAGTTGGGATTAATTGTCCCAAGCAGGCAAGCATGCGAGCGTAATTGTAAGCATATAGCGCGTCATGTGAATTGGCTTTTTGCAAGGTTGCACGTAAAATGACATATAAGCTATATGGCATTTAGATAGCATGGCATATGCATGACATATGATATAGCGATAAAAGTAACATGACATATGCATGTCATGCGAACGTGAATGACATACCATATGCATGATATGGTAACCTAATATGCAAGCACATATTATGGCAAATAGCGTATTACGTTATGCGTTAACTTTTTAGGGGTTGCGTAGCGTTTGGCGTATGGCGTATGCGGGATGAATGGCATATCCTATGCATGATATGTGAAGTAATGCATGACATGGCACATGTTATGACATGGCATAATAAGTGGCATACCATATGCATGATATGTGTATGGCATATCATATGCATGATACGTGTGATGATATAATACATGGCATATGCATGACATGTTATATGTGTGACATACCAAATGCATGGCATGTGAGATGATGCATGACGTGGCATTATGCATGGCATGTATAGTAGAATATGCTTGTGTCATGTGACATGGCATATGACATGTGGTATTATAACATGGCATGGTGTAATTGTATGGCATACCATATGCATGGCGTGTTTAAATGGATAACATACTATATGTATAGCATGTGAAGTGAATGACATACCATATGCATGGTCATGTGAGATGAATGACATACCATATGTATGGTCATGTGACATAATGAATGA
>CANYBF010002617.1:0-36543 GCA_948192965.1 Dalechampia spathulata | reverse complement strand
TGCAGAAGGAGAATTCGGCCTTCACAAGAGTAATTGTGAGGAAGTCGAAAATTCCATAAGATTTTTCTTCTTTTTCTTTGCTAGTTCACAGGAAAGGAGATAGAAGCAATTGGTTGCTTGCTTGGACATCCTTGTTTCATGTGGATACTGTTGGAGGCTACCTATCTTGGTAGTTTTTGGTTTGCTACAACCATAAACGTTTTAGAGATAAAGAACAAAGGACATCTGCACATAAAGTAAGGGTTACTATCAAACTGTCACTTCTAATCTCTAAACCGGTTTCTCTGTGTTTTGATGCAAAGATCTTCTTTTGGTTTGTTGTTTTAAAATGAAAAATTTTAAATTACTTCCGTTGCTTAATCACTAAACAAACCAACAATGGTGGTTCTTCGTCTCGTCCTCAAGACAAGGGCAAACGTGCATAAATCAAGGATCAAACTCCTCCCAATGCTAATTTTCCCACTTTCGGCTCTAGGCAAGGCATTTTAAACCAAAAACATTTTTCACCTTCTTAATTTACATGTATTACAACTCTTCATACTATTAGATTAGAAGTTGATGGTAAGTGTTTTTTGGCTAACATTTGTTGGCCCAATTTCATTTTTTTGGATAACCAGAGCATTGACAGTCTATCTTTTAACTTTTTACAGACTTTTAAATTTGACACTTCTCATACCTGTACATTTAAAATGTTTAAATGTTTGTATAGGTTAACTAAAATTGTTTTTGTTTTTATTATTATTTTTGACTTTCATTCTGAGGGTATTGAAAATGTCAAATCTGCTGTCTTTGATAAAAACACTCTCTGGAATGATATCGTACTTGATAATCTTTTCCATCCTTCAAGGATCAAAGCCTCTTGCTTTAAATCTACCTCCATCTTCTACTGTCACAGACTGATCACCTATCTTCTTTTCAGGCAATCAGAGTCCAATGATACAGTGACCAGTCCTAATGGTATTTCTTAGCTCTATGGTCACTGGATCCAAAATCCAGACTGATCTCTGGCTTCAGGAATAGTTTCTTGAAGTCAGAGTCCAGAAACAACCAAGCAGAGCTATTCTCTTTGTTCCTTATATTCTTCACATCTGCCATCATATGCGGGGCCTTCCTTCTCCTGCTCCTGCTGTCGAACCCCTTGGTCCAAATCTAAACATGTCCTTCATCGATCACTTAATGCTCTATGAGGCTAATCATCTAAATGTCTACTCCATACACATAAAGTACATCAAGAGACATTTAGAGCATCTTCTGGCATTGGGACTGCCCAATGACACTGTAGCACTTTATAGTGCTAAAGCTGTAGAGATTTGTCAATACAAGCACTTGCATATCCCCTCTGATGCTAAGTATTCAGAGGATAACACTCATTCTACATTACGTGTTCGTATCAGCTCTCCACATGTTGATGCCAAAGACAGACCAAGGCAGCTCTACTTCTGGTGTTGATGCTCCTAATGCTACTGCTGCTTCTACTACTGCTGATGTTATTGTTCCTCCTTAATCTGTTATGGATATCATTACCCAGGAGTTTATGGTGCTCAACACCAAACTTGACAATTTTGAGTAACATTTTGATTCTATTGATCAACGACTCCTTCAACAGACCTAGGAGTTTCAGGATTTCCATGCTTCCACCACTGCTGCTTTACAGTCACTCCAATCCCTACTTGATCCATTTATCCCTCCTCCTCCTTGATTGCTTTTTGTTGTTGATAAAGCGGGAGATATCTTAGATAGGGATAGAATAGGTAGTTGACTTTTATTAGTTTATTTTGACTTTTTATTGACTTTGACTGGTGTTTATTATTTGTTGATTTATTTGATGTATTTATGATGTATTTATGATATTTGATTTTTCTCATTTGCTATATATTTGTATGATTGATATTCTCTCTGATAAATTCAAATTGATTTTGATCAATTGCATGAATTCTAAAACAAAGGGGGACAATTTCAATTTCATAAATTTTCATAAAATTAATGTTTTTCAAAATTGAACTTAAATTGATTGTCAACATCAAAAAGGGGGAGATTGTTAGACTCACCTTTTTAGCTTTTAATGATTAACAAATCAATTTAAGTTAATTCAAGTTGAAAATTATGAAAACGTTTGGTACGGGCGTACATGATCACATACAGGTGTACCACTATAGTATTCTGCACTGTACGGCCATACGACTAGCTATACCACTTGATGTTTTGGCTTTTTTTGGTTTGGTATGAGTGTACCAATCTGGTTATGGGCTTACCATATTCTAAGTATTGGCTCATACGATCGTACAACTTGGTCAAACCATATGCCAAAATTAGAAATAGCTTTCGTGTGGGCGTACCACATGGGTGGCATGGTTATACCACATCCACTGCCCAAATTGGTATTGAAGTTTGTAGAGTAGTACGGGCGTAAGGGATCACATACGGCCCCCGCGTCTTTTTGTAGAAAGATTTTAGGCTTTCCAATGGATCTATTTTGATTAAAAAGTATTTATATAGCTGAGGTAGCTTCATTTCTATAAGTTGCTTTACAAAAACTCTTTAATCTCTTTATATTGATTCAAACTCTATTGACTTTGCTCTTGTTATTCTCTTAAGCTTTCTTTTACAACCCTACTCTTTCTTGATTGTAATTATGGGTTGGTGAGAGTTATTTTATGGGCATTATCTTTGTGTTTGAGAGTAAAATCTTGTAAAATTGATTGTGATTGTAGAGGTTTGAGTGTGAACCTTGAAAATAATAGGGATTGGATTCTTGTGAGAAGATTCTTTATTGTAATTATGAAAGTTTAATGAAACCTTAAGTTGAATCTTAGGAGAAGTGGATGTAAGCAAGTTGAGTGTCAAACCACTATAAATCGTGTGTCTTATGTTGCTATTTCATCTGGGATTTCAGTTTACATCAAGAAACTTCTCTCCAAAGATTTGGTGACACACGTTGGGGGCTCACATTATGGATCTTTAACAAAAATTATTGTAATATTTAACTCTATTATTGATATTCTTGAGATAATATTGGAGGAAGATACGAATTTAGAGCAAAAAGGTAAAGCATATTCTCTTCTTGATTCTATCCAATCATATGAGTTTGTGTTCGACTTGGTTTGATGAAAAATATTGTAAGGGCTACAAATGAATTATCTTAAGTATTATAAAGAAAAAATCAAGACATCATTAATGTCATTGCTTCAATTAAACTATCCAAATAACATCTCTAATTGATGAAGAATGATGGGTGGGAATATTTATTTGGTGAAGTTTATGTGTTTTATGAAAAAAAAATATTATTATCTCAAAAATGGATGACACTTTTGTGATCCAAGGAATCACTTGATTAAGATTAGCATTAAATTGCTTCTTTATGTATCATGCTTAAATCCAAGTAACTCTTTTATTGCTTTTAATGAGCAAAAGTTAATGAACTTTGCTCAATTTTATCCTTTTGATCCCTCAAATAAAACTTATTATTATTGATAATTACTTGATAATTATATAGTTGATATGAGATCAAATGATCAATTTTTATAATAAAAAGGATTTGTAATCTTGTCAAGAAGTTGGTCAAGATAAAAATAAAAGATTGTGTAAGTACTCTATTTACTTGCTTTTAAAACTACTTTGATCTATTGATTGCTATAACATTCATGGAAAGGGTTTTTTGTATAATGAAAATAGTGAAAAATCAATTGTGAAACAAAATGAGTGCTTATTGGTTGAATGATTGCTTAATTACACGTATTAAAAGGGACATATTTGATATTGTGGATAATGAAACACTTAATGGTTAATTAAAAGTTTACTAAAGAATTACAAAAGGTATCAAATATGACATAATCATTAAAATATCATATCATGATCAATTGTGATAAAAATTATTAAAATATTAAACATACAATTAATTTTATAAAGGATACGAAACGTTTGCTAAAAAGTTATGAATAGTTAAGGTTTACTCTAATTTTTTATTTTTCTATTATTTTTGAAAATTTCTTATAAAAATTCCATGCCTTAAACTGGTATTTTTGTGAAAAAGAACGAACTAAAAGATTATATTTTTGTAAAATTTTATTTGAATAATTTTGAAAATCTCTTAATTTTACCCCAAACAAAAAGTTGATAGCTATTCAAAAAACACTATAGTTGGCGGGCTTCCCTAAACAACAGACTATAAATATAATCCAACGTGTGTTACAATTAAGGAAGATAAATGAAAAGTTTTAGAAGTCTCTACAGGCATTAGGCATAGAGACTTGCATTTTCAAGTTTTATATGAACCTATCTCATTTAATCAACGGATGTTACTGGAACAGGTTCATGGAAGCCCTTTACAGATGGCCTTCTTTCAGTTGAAACTTATACAAATACAGTCTAAGGTTTCTGTATTAGTTTAATGTAGAAAGAGAATAATATAAAGACAACTGTAATGCCTAGTTTAATTTCATTGCTACTGGGGACATGCAAAATATCTTGGCAAGGGACAGGTATTGGCAAATTTCCACCAAGAATGGAGACTGATCTCCTGTTCATAATGGGAAACAGTATGATCCTTCCATTGGCTGGCTGAAGTCCAATGAAGCCTTCATCAAGACTTCAGCTTTGAAGAGCAATTTCCCTTATGCATCTTGCAGACAACCTTCCAAAGCCAACCTTCACTCAAATGAAGCTGCTGCCACTAGAATTTTTCATGGAAAAATCAACCATATGCACTAGAAAACCGTAATCCCCAATCACATTAGTCTACCTTCTAATCTGTAATATATTGTGACTCAAACAAAATCTATCAAAGTGAAATTACAAAAAACTAAAGGTTCAATTTGGCCGTGGTTCCCTCTGTGATTTTGCTATCCTAATCAACAACTTACATAGACAATGTCTGCTCAAACACGACATGTCTTCGCAAGATAATCACATCCTTCATACATTTCTAAGCCTTCTTGAGTTAGTTGATCTTCTGTAAAACAAGCACACCGTTTGCTCATCTTCCCAGTCAGAGCAATTTCTAGAGGCCTTTGAACTAACCTTGGGAAGCCAGTCTCACACCAAACCTAAGCAATAGAAAATCAAAGCTTTCAACATAAACAACAACCAAAAACGAAGGACTAAAGAAATAGTAATGTGTCATGAACTAGTACTTGTCTTAACTTCAGTAGATATATATGCTTGCAAGGATCATCTAAAATCAAAAACTTTAGACATTTAACAAGCTAAGCTTGAACTTTACCATGGCTCTCTAAGCTCGTTTTATCATTGATATAAAGAAAAATTGCACTAATTGGTGTCTAGACTTGTTCATTTTTGCATTCAACGGTTCATGCATTTTTCTATTTGAATATCCAAACTTGGTAAAAACATATCAAACCAATAATCTAGCCAATTTGGATTGTCAAGCATCTGACATGGCAAAACCTGATCCAGGTTGTCCTAACATATATAAGCTTTTAAGAAAAACTTACACAGTAGCGTTTGAAATTTCGATTTTCTACTATTTCAATGTCAATTTCTGTCTTTAATAAACTTCACATCAGAATATCTATCACTAAATTTTGGTAAGGGTCCATTCAAATATTTTTATCCAATTGCTTGATTTTTTATTGTGTATTTAAAATTACTTATCAAAATTATTAATTTACAACCTACTTTGTTTGAATTCAATTTATTTTAGTCTAGTGCATCCGCTAGAATTTTAGACTATCAGACTTGAACATTTTTATTTATTTTTTCCCTTATTTTGTTTTAAATTTTTTAAATTTACAATTTAGAATTTCTTCTAAAATATTTTCGAAAAGTAAATACATTGATATAAAATTCAAACTTCTATACAAAATAAAAAACAATTTCAAATAGATAGTAAAAAATTTTCACAAATCCTTGAGTTTTAGGAATCAAAAATTTAGTTTGTTTTTCTTGAAGCCATACAAAGAAGTAGCAAAAAAGTTGGAACGTCTAAATAGCATCAATTAAAAATTTCAACATCATTTTTAGCTTTTTTTCAACGAGTGTTAATTTGATGTGGTTGCAAATGAGACCACTTTTGCCACATCGTATTTCATAATCATTACTAAATTCAGACACCAAATAAAAGCAAAATTATTCAGATACTGAAATTGCAAAAACTAGAAAATAAAGTACTCTTGGCAAAATTTTCCATAATTTAAAAAAATCAGATTTACCTCGCCTCCCTGATCCTGACTCCATCGTGAATTGCAATTAGGTTGTTTGGCTTCCTCATTTTTCTGCTTCTCCAAAAGTTGTGCTCCCCTTGCTGCCTTTGCTTCCACCCCTTTCAATGATTTTGTGGGATTTCCTTGGATATCATAATAACGACCAACTAATTTACCAACATACCTAATGATTAAAAGTTGCAAAAGCATCAAAATGCATTCTCACATTCACTTCAAAAGTTAAAATTTCAAGCACATCTTTTATATGGTTGTGCTACTAGTAATGTACTTGATTATATGAACTTAAAAACTCAAAAATTCAAACAAATAAATACAAGATGTCAAAACTGAAATCACTCTAGCTTTGACAATGGAAAAGAAAGGTCTAGGAAGGTAATAACATCTGATACAATCATGATCAAGGAAATTCTCCGATTATCAAAATTTCAAATTCAACAATGGCATTAGTTGGAAGCATTTTAGATGGAAATTCAGAGGTTCAATTGACAAATCCAAAAATTTGAATCCAACAAATTCAAACTTATTCTTCAAGGAAGTTTTATCATGGGTTGAAGTCATCACGGAAATGAAATTGAAAAGTCTTAATCCAACTAGGATTCCTACTTTATGAAGGATTCTTAATTTTTGATTTAGAATGTAATTTTGACAAAATCCTTATTCAATAAGGATTCCTAATGCAAATAAGATTTCCTAGTTTTGTAAGGATTTAGGCTTGGGGTTTCATGTCCAAGCTACATAGAGCTTTGTAAGCTTACTAATTAGTGTTTTTGTTAATTAATTAGGTAGAATAGGTACCATTAACGTACCTAACATAATAGCCAACCCAATAGTAGTCAATAAAGCTTGGTTTAGTGAATATTAGTCAAATCAATTCCAAAGTCTAATTGGTTTGAACGAATTTTCCTTATCAGTTATTAGTTTTATATTGCTTTTCCAAGTTAGATTAGGATTAGGAATACAAATCTTTATAGGATTAAATTTGTCTTTTATGTGCTATAAATACTAGGGTATGCCAATGGCAATACAATACAGTTGATTATTATTTTCTTTCAAATTGAGTTTTTATTCTTCTAAGAATAATTTCTTTAATTTTATATTAAGGTGATTAATTTATTTGCTTGAGTTTATATTACAACTAGATTTAGGTCAAGGATTTTCCAATCCTAAGAACTATTTAGGTTTTAGCTAATTAGGAAGGATTAACAAATCTTTGGTTAGCTTGACTAATTATGAAGGAGTTCTTGAAATCAAAGGGTTGAGGATCCTTAAGCAAAGATCTTGGGTTTCTGCATCAACATCACACATAAAAAAGAGTCATTTAACTTTAAGCTTCTACTCACAAAACAAACAATGATTTGGTTAACCAAGTACCAATGGCTTAGCACTTCAAGTTCAAGTTAAAAAAAAAAGAAAAGAAAGGTTTCAAAAAAGAAGTTCCAAGATAGCCAACCATATATAAACAATCTTCAAATTTTGAGAAGCCATGAACAAATTATAATTAATATATATTAGCAATACATTTAGAACACAAGCGTAATAATTTGGTGATGTAAAATTTAGCCCCATTACACAACTAAAAAGTGATCTTCCAATTCCTTATTTTTTTTATGTATCCAGGAGAAGATCATAAGCTTTCAAAAGATAAACCTCAAATGCGACATCTCTTTTATATACTTTAGATATATCAGCAAAAGAGTAGATGTCATACTATTAACTATTATACCTCAAACTCTAACATTTAAAGCATAATGTTCTTAGACAAAGCAATAAATAACAACAAATACAAGAAAACTACAATTTCAAAAACTGTCAACCTCAATTCTAGGAATCAAGTATAAACTTAAGTCACTGGATAGATCCGGTAAAATGAAGAAACATATAAGTCAAGTAATGAGATCCAAGAAACTATTTGGCCAAGACAAAATCCATTTCATAAAAAAAGAAAAGTACAATATTTAAGCTTATATCTCACTTGTAGTTTTTAAAGTAGAACCCCCGCCATTCAACCACGCTCTTCACCTTAAAAAGTCAAAGAATGAAAATAAAATGTTAGTAATCAGTATTCATCAAACAATGAACAACAATAAAATTAAAATACCTTTGACTCCATATTTAAGGGATACAAATTATAATATCTTAGTAACTTTTCATGTGTGTGCATAATTCCATTTTGCTAAATGAAATTTGATAAACAATGACAATAAATACAAAAAGAATTCTACTATAAAAAACAGCATCAAGCTAAATAAGAGTGCTCTTCGAGGTAAAAATTCATTTAGACTTTGCTTAGAAACTTTGGAATTAGGGTTTGGATGTGGAATTAGAATCTTGAATTCCAAGTCCATTGTCTATGCAATAGAATTTTAGCTTTCAATATCAAATTTGAATTACATTGTTAGAAATAGAAATATAATTACAATTCTAGATCCAATTCCTAAGAATTTCAATAGCTTAAAATAAGTACATAATAGTTATCTAGGTTCAACTTAGGAAATATAATACTCAATTACATACTAGAACTTAGTGTTTAATATTCTAAGTGGTGACCAATATCTAGCACCCGATCCCTTGTGCCCACCCATGTCATTGAGGTCATGTCTCAAGTCTGACTAGGTCTTGATGCTTGGCATTGATACAAATCCAAGACCTACAAATGCAAGACCTTTGCAACTCCCGAAACCATTACAAAACCAAAGCAAGATTCCAAGAAGAATTAATGTGTGACCAGCTGTCAATTTTATTGGGTCCTGAGAATCCAGCTATTAATTTACTAGATCTTGAAGATTACTGAGTGGGTAGTTGATTATCAACACTAGAATAGGTTAATAGAGCAATGGAGGTAGAAGAATAGGTCAAGTAGCAGTAGTGGTATACGTTGCTTTATTTCCTTAAATCTAGTTACTTTAGTTACAAATAAACACCTGGTTTACATTATAAATATCCCAGGTTATTTAGCTTTTAGGGACAGCTGAATATAATTGAAATTTCTTTGTATTGGAGATTCAGTCCTTCTCAAATAGAACTATTTTAAAAACGTTCCACTTCTTTATAGCAAATTTTTGCCCTTTTTCTTAAATCTCATTGCCCACTATTCTTGTTGTTTCTATCACTGGTATCAGAGTCGGTTCCAAGAATGGTAAACAGAAGAGCATCCTCTTCCCAACCTGAACACTCAAATACCCAACCATCTTCACCTAATCCAAATGCCCAATTGCAGTAGCTAGCAACCATTGTCTCCAAATTGGAAACGATAGACACAATTGCCGCTAAAGTAGCTACTTTGGAAGCCCAATCAATTGGTAGCAAGCAAAAAAGAAATGACTAGCCAAGAAATAATGGTCCTTACGATGGTGAAGATGAAGGCGAGAATCCATAGTGGAGGCATCATCCCTATCAACATCCCCGCTCAAAAATTGAGTTCCCACATTATTATCAAACTTCTGAAGATCTCAAAGTTGACATAGCAACTATGTACCTTGAAGGAGATGCTTTAGACCTCTTTTCCTGGCTCAATCACGACCAAGCAATCCTTAATTGAGAGGAGCTAATGCTGTCTTCCAAGAGCACTATGGGCCGGCAAAATTTCAATCCTGATGAATTCCTATGCAATATCAAGCAAACTAACATTGTTCAAAAATATTAGTAAGAATTTGTGCAACGTTCTGCCAAGGTTGAGGACTGGCCTGACCACTGTTTGTTAAGAGTTTTTCTCAATGGATTAAAGGATGAATTGAAAGCAAATATGCGAATCCATAAGCCTCGCAGTGTATAAAGCTATGAGTTTTGGGAATAACTCACAATTTCAAAGGATCCTCAGGGGAGCTGTTGAGAAAACCTATACTTGTTGACCACAAGAAGCTATCAACACAGTTTCCACTAACTCAACAACTATGGTCCGTTCGAATACCGTCCCTGGGCAATGTAGCTAGAATGCAGAAAGACAAGCCCGAATTGCTAAGGGATTATGTTTCCGTTGCAATGAGAAATATGGACCTGAACATCGTTGCAAAACAGGAACTTTAACCATCATGGATGTTAGTCATGCTGAAGAAGATGACATAATGGAAGGGGAGATCACTGAAGACCATGTTGAAACTCAAAATTCAAAATTTGCTACCATTAGATTTCATGCAATTCTATGGAACCAACCACCACTACCATGAAGTTTCAAGGCAATTTGGGTACAAAGAAGGTGTTGAACTTAATCGACAATGGTTTTATGCATAACTTTGTGTCAGAATCCATTGTACAAGATCTTAACCTTCAAATGCAACTAGTGCAACCATTTGGGGTGCAAATAGGCAATGGAGATATCATTCGATCCAACAGTGTGTGTTGAGATTTGGAGATTCAAGTTTACAACCTCCAAATTACACAAGATTTCTATCCTTTCTTTTTAGGAGGGATGTGGTTTTGGCAATACAATGGTTAGCATCCCTTAATATTGTACAAGCCAACTTGAATGAAATGTTTCTAAATTTTACAGTGGATGGCCAACAATACAAACTACAAGGTTTGCCACCAAAACAACATTCAATTACCACCCTTCAAAGCCTCTTTGCAACCACCGAGATTCCAACATCCATTTCTATTGACCCTATTCTCAAACAATTTGCCCCGATGTTCCAGAAACAGCAATTATTGCCCCCTTTATGCCAACATACCTATTCCATACCACTTTTGCCTAATGCCTAACCATCGAAAATAAGACCTTACTGTTAATCCATATTATTAGAAAACAAAAATAGAAAAACAAATCGCAGAATTGCTTTCAAAATGTTTCATTCAACCTAGTTGCAACCCTTTCGCCAGCCCAATTCTACTTATCAAGAAAAAGGATAACACATAGCGAATGTGTGGATTACAAGGCCCTTAATAAGTTGATAGTGCCTAATAAGTATCCTATACCCAACATAGAGATGAGTTGTTGCATGAACTTCATGGGGCAAAAATCTTCTCGAAGATCAACCTACATTCCGGCTATCATCAAATTTGGGTATAACCAGCAGACATTTATAAGACTGCTTTCCGTACTCATTCTGAGCACTATTAATTAGTAATCATGCCTTTTAGGCTCACAGATGATCTGTCTACCTTTTAAGCAATGATGAATAACTTGTTCCATCCATATCTCTGTAAGTTTATCCTAGTCTTTTTTTGATGATAGTTTGATTTACAGCAAAGACGAAGATCAACACCAGCAGCACCTTCACCGCACATTATCATTATTGGAAGAACGCCAATTCTTTGCACACGCTTCCAAGTGCATTTTCGGTCAACCACAGGTCAATTATCTTGACCATGTAATGACCGCTAATGGTGTACTGGTTGATAAAGACAAGATTTCTACCATTCAATCGTGGTCAATCCCTACTAATGTCAAACAATTAAGGGGGGTTTTCGGTCTCACAAGATATTATCAGAGATTTGTTAAAAATTATGGTCTTATCGCTCATCCACTTACCAATCTTACAAAGAAAAATGCATTTGTATGATCGATCAAAGCCGAAAAGGCCTTTAATTGGCTTAAGGAAACAATGGTCACTATATCGGTACTCCAATTATCTGATTTCACTCGACCATTCACAGTGGAATCAGATGCATCTCAAGAGGGTGTAGGAGCCATTCTTCTCCAAAGATGAACACCTAATTGCTTATTTCAATAAAGGATTATCACACTCAAATTGTTGAAATCCGTATATGAACAGGAATTACTAGTTGTGGTTTTAGCACTACAACAGTGGAGGCACTACTTGATGGGTAAGCATTTCTTTATGAAAACAGAGCACTACACTCTTAAGTACTTACTGGAAAAACGTCTAATAACCACTAAGTAACATCACCGAGTAACATCGACTGCTAGCAAAACTTTTACCATATGACTTCACCATTATTTATCAAGCTGGAAAAGAAAATTGAGGAGCCAAAGCCCTTTCATGACATCCACAATATGCAGATCTTCTCACATTGGTATTGCCTATCAGTCTAGATATCAACTTGCAAAAGGAGTTGAAGCTAGATCCTTACACAAAGAAGATTATGGATGAGTTGCATATCAATACTCGAGCACACCCTCATTTTTCTATCACACGTCACAAGCTTTATTTCAAGGACAGATTGGTGATTCCTAATTCAAAACCTCTAAGAAACAAAATATTATTTGAGGTGCGTAACACACCTGCTGCAAGACATGGAGGATTTCTCAAGACTCCCAAAAGGCTTTCACCAAATTTCTACTAGCCAAATCTCAGGCTAGATATAAAGCATTATGTTCAGAATTGTCTACAATGTCAGCAAAAAAAGTATTAAACTTTAGCTCCAACGAGTCTTCTACAACCATTGCCTATTCTAGAGCAGATTTAGGAGGATATTTCGCTTGATTTCATTGTTGGCTTGCCCAAATCCAACCATTTTGACACTATCATGGTTGTCGTGGATAGATTGAGCAGATATGCCCACTTTCTCCCATTATCCCATTCTTTCACGACAAAGAATGTGGTTGGCATCCTTTGCAAAGATTTTGTTCGCCTTCATGGGTTTCCAAGATCCATTGTCTCTGATCATGATATGATTTTTCTCAACAATTTTTGGTAGGAACTTTTTAAGTTATGTAAAACAAAGCTAAGAATGAGCACTAGTTATCACCCGTAGACAGATGGACAAACAGAATTGGTCAATCGGTGCTTAGAATCTTACCTCAGATGCTTTGCACATGATCACTACTTAAAACCAACTTGCAAAAGTCACAAGATCGCATGAAAGCACAAGTTGATTCCCATCGTAGAGAACTGAATTTTCAAGAAGGTGACTCTGTGTTCCTACGGGTACAACCTTATCAACAAATATGGAAAATTATCACCTCGATTTTTAGACCTTACAAGGTTCTACACAAAATCGGACCAGTTGCTTATGAATTAGAGCTTCCTGCTGATTCATAAGTACACCACATTTTTCATATTTCTCTATTGCATCAAGCTCTTCCTCTACTACCAATCACCAAAGAAGGCGAGCTCATTCTACATCCAACACAAGTTTTATCTCATCACTGGATTACAGAAGTAGGACAACCTACCTTAGAATTGTTAATAGAATGGAAGCACCAACCTACAGAAGAGGCATCTTGACAAAACTATGACTTGTTACAAGAACAATTTCCAACATTTCAACTTGAAGACCAGTCGAAATTCCAAGGGGGGAGTATTAACATAAATCTAAGACCTTTGTAAGTTTACTCTCGGAAACGGTATAAAGATACAAACCCAAAGCAAGATTCCAGGAAGACTTAATGTGTGACCAACTGTCAATTTTACTAGGTCTTGAGAATCCAACTGTTAATTTACTAGATCCTGAAGATTACTGAGTAGGTAGTTGATTATCAACACTAGAATAGGTTAATAGAGCAATGGAGGTAGAATAATAGGTCAAGCAGCAGTAGTAGTACACATTGCTTTATTTCCTTAAATCTAATTACATTAGTTACAAATAAACACTTGGTTCATATTATAAATATCCCAGGTTATCTAGCTTTTAGGGACAGCTGAATATAATTGAAATTTCTTTGTATTGGAGATTCAATCCTTCTCGAATTGGACTATTTTATAAACGTTCCACTTCTTTATAACAAATTATTACCCTTTTTCTTAAATCTCATTGCCCACTTCTTTATGAAATGTCCATATTATGTGTTCAATTTTATAAATCAAACAAAAATATTTCATTAAATGTAAATATTTTATGAAATTTCTCATTCCAAATACCTCAAAACAAACCTTCATTTCTTCTATCAATAAATATTTTTAAAAGATTAAATTTTAAATTTTTGTTTGTTTTAATGAGGCTCTTTGACTATAAAAATATAATTTACATAATTTATAATTCCATAAATATAAAAATATATATTTAGTTATTAATGTAAGATCCTAGAGTTTTACAACATTTAACAATTTACTTACGAATCTTACCTTTTTTAATAAAATAGTAAATAATATATCTTATAATTTATATTTACTAAATTTGTTAATGCTTAATTAAGCTTATTAAAACTCATGAAACATGAAAAATTTAGTGAGTTCTTCTCAATGATTGGATAATAAAATGACTCATGGTCAAGCTAGCTAAATCTCAATCTAACTTCATTCATTTACAATACTAATATTAAAAATAATAAAAATTTAATTTTGTGCTCTAAAATAAAAATAAATATTAAAAATTACCCAAATAAAAATAAAATAAATGCATATTCTTTATTTTTTATGTTATTTTATGATGTTAAAAAGTGAAAATACAAAATATATATATATATATATATATATATATATATATATTCTTAATTCTTAGGAATGAAAAAACTAAATAAACTTATTAATTTTAAAAATAGAATGTGTAAATGTTATAGTTTAAACAAGTTTGAGGTGTAAGTTGAAATGTCTAAATGATAAATTAAAATTCAAGTGTCAAACTGAAAGATTATGACAACACGTAATGCACGTATTTGCCATGTCAATATAGAGGTGTCTACATATTATATATTAAATCAAGTGTCAAATTTAAAAATCGTTACAAATTCAAGAGGTTGGAGATGTGTTAAGCAAAACTAGAAAAGTTTGAAGATAACCCCAAGTTTGACTTGCACGGTTGAAGATCAACTAATGTTATTAAACAAGATTTCTTTTAAAGAGTTGTTAGAAAAGTATCATAATTATCTATAAATTAGATAAAGATATTTAGAAAATTTTGCAGTAGCCAAGTGGACAACTATAATATTTAAAACAAGCTCACATCATTTACAATATAATTAAAGGAGTCATTCAAAGAAACCTAAAGAATATCAAGGTGATAAATACTTCTTTCAAGAACTTTACAATTTTGATTGCTTACATAGTATTTTTATTCTCCTTTAAACTATTCTATAAATTTAGTTAAGATTATAGGTTAAATAACTGAAACAATGTAATAATGGCAGCAATAATGCTGGAGGTGCTACTTCTATCAGCATAGCACCAATGTTTGATCGACCAATGTAATCTATTTTGTATATGTATTGTGCTTCTTTTTTACATATTTAATTCCAATGCTCCATGTTAGTAACATTAAATTTAAATGCTAAGAAAATGTATTTTAATTAAAATTGTGATGTTTATATTTAAATGCCGATAAGAAACTATCACAACATTCTTATCTTTAGGAAAGTATCCTATTTTTGGGTTATCAATTATTGATTTTAAATGATATAAAAAGAAATTATAATTCAAACAAATGACAAGAATAACAGTTCATATATGAATAAAATGATGTTATTGACAGTCAAATTATTGGCACTGACATGCAACACATGTACGAAAATTCTATAGATTATAAGATTGTGCATGAGAAATAATATTGGCACCAAAGCTGCAAAGTTGTATCATTTAGCAGGAAAGAAAATTTAGTCAAGACAATACCTCCGTACTTGACAATCCTTGTAATGAATCGGTGAGTCCATCACCTGCATCAAACAAAAAATGCCATAACGTACCATCTTTGCATGCACTTCAGGAATCAATTTCTTTCTTGAATGAGGGTGTATGTATGACACTAACAGAGACAATTAAGCAGTGGTTGTAGTAGTAAAACAAGGGGAAAATGTCAACGGAGCTTCTGTGGTGAACTGCTATTCTGAACAAAGAAAGGACCGGTATTTTCCATTATAAGACTGTTGTTAGGTTGCAAAATGAACACGTCAGAAGAATTACTAGGAACAACAGTAAGATGACTAGTGTTTGTGTACAGGGTGCTAGTAGAAACATGAAGGTCGGGGCTATGTGGAACTGTAAGAAAGAAGATGCACTGTTTAAATATATCAAAGAAAAATTAAACAAAACAATAACAGTTTTACCTGTAAAGTTTCCGGAAACAAAAGCACGGGAAGCATCTCTAAGTTAATCAGAATAAGAAGTGAATTGACTGTCAGTACATGAGCCTGGAGATATATTTATTTAAATGATGATGATGATGATGATGATTATGATAACAATATAGACAAGAAAAAAAAAGAATTGTTTCCTATGCATGGCTCAATTACAAAATGCAAGTTCAAAAAAAATTAAACAACTATAGTTGATACTTTTCAAGACAATCAAAAGTATGATGAGAACAAGTAGTAGAAACTCTCAAAAGAAATTAGAACTGTAGGTTCAACTGCCATGAACTATTGATGCCAATAGATTTGTTCAATATTCAGAGATAAAATGATAACAAGGAGAGAAACACATAATAACAATGATGACCACAACAGCAGACACACTTTTTTAGTCAGTTCCAAATACCAGTCCTGCCTTGATGCACACCATCTACAACATCACATACGAAGGAAAGTATTATCTTATCATGACTAGTAGCTGCAACTACTTCAGCATTCTCACATGTATGATGCATCAAATCCTTTAAATGGTGGTCAGGCTAATTCATGAATGGGAAAGGTTAAAACACATTATTATATATTAAAAACAAATGAAAGATGATTAGTGAAGATTATATGATCCGTTCCCATGTTTGGGAAAAGTGAAAATATGAGATTATAAATTTGCTAAATCAGAATTTCTGTTTATCATTATATATCAGTTTATTTATCTGGGTGTTTGTGCATTCTTTTTCTTTCTGGTCAAGTAACTTTTTGTAGCCATCAAAATGAATGTATATTTTCCACAATTTGTATGTAGCTTAATCTTCAAGACACAAAAATATTGATGCATTTAAGCAACTGTCACTCAGTATCCCTACATACAATAATTTACCATATACAACTTGGCTAGATGTTATTTAGCTCATATATTGCCCCATGTTTTTACACGAACATGTACCTTTTCTTGCTAGTTGCCTTATTTTATTTACTTTAAAACATTAAGCTACTAATATGCAAAGTACTAAAATATAGATCTACAGATTCATTGATTTACAGTATATGGCCCTTTGAGACAGACTATTGAAAAGGTAATTTAACTATCACGATCATTTTGATGCAATATATACTATTAACATGAGCACATCAGATCAACTACATGAATGCAATCAGAATAAATGCTAAATCTTAAAGACACACAAATATTATTCATTTCAATGACTATAATTGAAGATCACGGCATAGGAACCAAATAGAAAGATCTAGCTTTGGCATGAAATCATTATAGGAGTTTCACAAACTAGATAATGGCTTGATCTCGAGAGCTAGCTATTAGTTCTAGCAAATACATGGATTTTCAAAAGAAATGAATTTGCACTAGCCAACTTGCCATTTATTTGTTGAATACTTTAACTATATCATACACTTAAATTTCAAAAAGACAAAATTTTCCATACAAACAGCCTTAGTTAGAGTGTCTGTGACATGCAGTTCCAAAGGAAACTAAATGATAGATAAAATTACAAAAAAAAAAAAACAAACAAACGAACCAACCTTCCAGAAAAATGATTGTAACCCCCACCAGCTCCATAATGAGATTTACCTTTGGTGACATCAAATACAGACCTGTCACAGAAAAACAGGAACTCAGAATTGTTCACTGAATTGTATTGTATTATTTAGAGGGGGTAAAAAGCTTAAATGAAGAGAAATTAAAGGAAGATGAATACCCAAGAATTCCCAAAAGAATGGGTAAAGTGTCATCAGTTCCATTGTACAAAGCCAGTTGTTCACTTGTAAACAATCTCTAGCAATCAAAACTCGCAATTATATCAACTCAAATGGAGCACAAAATACAATTGGATTTTGGGGAAAATAAATGAGAGAAGAAACCTGCTTAGGAGCAAAGAAATTGAAATTGATAGAAAATCTGGAAGCCATGAACAAGGCAATTGCGGTGACAAAAGCACCAACTCCAACCAAAGAAAACGGCAGATATCTCATGATCACTTTCGGAATTTGGCCCTTTCTTTTAATTGAAAGCTGATATTTTCACCTGTACGCTATGAGATGCGTGTATAAATGGAGATTTTACAATTAAGTCAACTTTATTTTTAAAAATAAAAATAAAATAAAAAAACAAAAATAGCATCAGGTTTTCCAACTTTCTAATTGCTATTTTTTGTGTCTGCCTATATTTTTATTTATCAAATCCACATTTAAGCTTTAAGCCTTTCATTTGTATTTGATTAATTTTTAAATGAAAAGGTTCTAGATTAATTCTATTATTTAATTTTGTTTTAAATAATTTATAAAAATTCAAAATGTTGTATTTAGAAATGAATTAAACTTAGCACAAATTTAAGAAATTGAAAAGATAAAATAATATATTTGAGGTGTAATTGTTGTCCATCAGAGATGATTTTATTATTAGTAATATTTATTACTTTTTTAGATAGTTACTTCCAATGATGAAATGGGGAGCTTGGGGTGGTCATAGCCCCGATTCAATAAATATTTTTCCATTTAAATTTTTGTATTTTTGTATACATCATAATGAATAATAATCTCTTTAATTTGTAAGAAAAAATATTTTATTTATAAATTTTTAATATATTTTAATAAATTATAAAATTAGAATAAATATGTTTATAAAAGAAATTTTTGATTCCATCATTGACTACCTCTATCCTTAGATGAGTGATTTTTATATTTAATGAATTTATTATATGAACAAGTTATTATCTTATATGGATAAAACTTTATTCAAGTTGATTTAAGTTGTTACATCCACTTTTGATATCTAGAACACATACTTATATTAATAATGTCATTAAGGGTATGATTAGGTGATTATATGTTATTAATTATATTGTGATGCCTATTATGCTAGTATGTGAAAATTTTAAATTATTATAGTAAATATATGTATTTGAAATGATTTACTTGAGTATTGATTAAGATTATTTGTTATGCATATAGTGTTGAATTTAATAGAGTGATATACCAATGGAATAAAACAAAAATTTATTTAAAACATGTGGAAATCAGATCTACACCATCATTCAAATATAATTTCAAACATAATTTCAATCAAAAGATTATGGCATAGAGAATAGGAGTAACATTTACTTTAATGTCGTTCTACTTCTTTCTTGTTTTGCAAAAGAGTTGTAGCAAACTCTTTTCAATCCCCAAAATAGGAGATCCCCAAACTACACACACCAAGATCAAGATTTGGATTAGTAAAACTCTAATCAATAGACTAGTAGATTAGAGAAAGAAAGAACATGAATATGTGGTTCTTCTCTTCTAAAGTGAATAACCGAATGTGATTTCTTCTTTGGATAGTGTAGGTTACATTTTTTCTTAGAGAAATGACATAAGATGACTTCCCTTAACTCTAATCTCATAACATTACAAATATATATGGGCACATTAAGGTTAGAGAGGTGTAGGATAACTTAAGTTGTGCATGGGCAAAGCATATACCTACTTAAGCTAATGGATCTAACCCATGGATCTTACAAGCCCATCGTCACACCCTCATTTTTAGCACGTACAGCATTAATGATTCGAGTGATGAAAATTTCTTTTTGTACAATTAAAATTAGACGATGACATGGAATTATGGACAAATGCGTGTTTTGAGGTGATAGTTTATAAATATTATGATAACGATAAGAAATGTTTAGCGGGACTAAGGAATGTCGATAAGTTGATAATTGACTAAGTCAATTATGCATAATAAATTTAAGTGTATTTAATTAAGGCGATCGATTAAACGCATGTATATTAGGGTGCGATAATTTACGTATGCATGGAAATGCATGCATTTGAGGAAATAAAATGAATTATAATTGAATTTGGAGTATGCATAATTTAATAAATATGTATGATTAAGGATTGTATAAATAAATTATACATATGTAATATATATATGTATATATATACGTATAGATATAAATAAGATTTAATGTATAATGGAGTGTATAAGTATTAATTTAAGTATATAGAAATAATATTAAAGTATTAATTTGACATGTAATAGAATGAATATTATATAGTTAATGTATTTATGATATTAAAAAGGAAATATGGAAATAAGATATTGACTTAATAATGTGTATGTAAGATGGTATATAATAATATATTTTTGAATAAGTGGAAAGTAAGGAAATTATATTTTAATTGGTATGGGAGGATGTGTTAATGGATGATTATTTTATTAGATGTATGGGTAATTGAAAAAGATGGTATAGGAAGTGGTGTTAGTGGATGGAGAGAAAAAAATATATAGTTTATTAGTTAGTGGAAAAAGATGGAGGATTTTAATTATTAAATAATGTATAATGGACTATATTTTATGTTTAAATGAGGTATTTGATGGTATTTTGAGATAATAAATATGTATTAAAGGTGAATGGGAGTATTATTATACATATTTTGAGATTTAAAGGAAGGAAAAACCATATTATACATGTATTTTATTCAAATTAGTATGTATTAAGGGGTTTATAGTGTGTGTGAGGGTGTATTGATAGGTGTCATCATGCATCGTGTTTTAGGAGTTTAGATTGTGAATTTTGCGCATTGATTCCTTTATATTTCACTTTGAATATCATGTTTTCAGTAGAATGTGATGTGTGTGTTAAGTGTGCAGAGCCTAAGGTACAATAAAGAAAAAAAATGAAAAAGAAGAACAAGTCCACGATCGTGGCATCCAACTCCACGATCATGGCAGAAGCTCATCAAGAGGAACAAGACCCAGGGACCACTCCACGATCGTGGAATCCAACTCCATGATCTTGACAGAAGCCTGAATCAAAGAGATAGCTCCAAAGCAAACTTCACGATCATGGACTCCAACTCCATAATTGTGACAGAAGGCAGAATCAAAGGCAAGGCTTCCACCAAGCACTCCACGATCATGGACTTCAACTCCATGATCGTGGATCGATAATTATTTAGCAGAATAAAAGAAATCAAATGCCAAGAATAGTGGGATCCATGGGAGAACAATACAAAAGACCATTAAAGTGCATTTAGGGATAATAGGAGCCAAGTCAAGAGTGATGGGAAGAAAAGAAGAAAAATAAAAAACCATTAAAGTGTATTCAGGAATAATGGGAGCCAATTCAAGAGTGATGGGCAGGAAAGAAGAAAATGGCAAGAAAAGGAAAAAGGGGAAGACTCTACTGGAGAAATATAAGAGAGGAGGAACCCAAGATTGGAGGAGACTTTTCTCTACAGGCAACACAATCTCACCTGTATTTTCTTTCTCTTCTTTGTTCTTCTTGTAAAGCCATGAGTAGTTAAGTACTTTACAGTAGGGTTTGAAGTTTGAAGTCCCTTGCTAGGGATAACTACTATTGCTTATTTTTAACATTACTATGAATGTTTAATTTTAAAGGTTGAATTCAGAAATTAATCTCTGCTTTGTGATTGTAATGAGAGTTGAGTCATGAAATGCTTGAATAGTGAGAGCTCTTCAATTCTAAAGATTAATTCCTAAATGATTCCTTATGCTTTGTAGTTACAATGAGAGTTGAACTATAGAATGCTTATCATTTTGGGTAGGTAGGTGTGTATGAGAGATCTACATACTCCTAGTTCCTATGTGATAGCTAAACAGTTTCCCCTGATTAGAAGGCCATGAGAGTGACTAGGTGGATCTGAGGTTAGATGGAAATTTAGTTGATTTCGCCTTGAGAGAGGGTAGTCAATGCCATTGGATATCTTGGGTAGCAATAAGCATACAATTATCAATAAGCTTGGTGATAAGAACTTCATTCCCTACACATTCATCATCTGATAGTTCGTTTATTTCAGAAATACTCTTACATTTTAGAGATAGATATTCCCAAACACCGACCATCCTTTCTTAGCTTAAATAAATTAGAAATCTAAGAGTGATGGATAAATCACTAAATCCTCGTGAGATCGATACTTTACTACAACAATCTGTATACTTGCAGTGAGGTAGTGAATAAAACTACTATCGTGGAAGAAACGATCAAATGCTTAAATCAAATTATACTTTCTAATAGCAATGTTAAACATATAAATCCTTGGCAATGGTGCCAAAAACTTGATCGTCCTCTGGAGTAATGTGAAATGATAGTAGTTTTATTCACTACTTTACTGTAAGCATACAGTTAGTTGTAGTAAGATATCGATCCCACGAGGATTTATGGTTTATCCACCACTCTTTGATTTCCAACTTGTTTAAGCAATTAAAATGGTTTGGTATATGAAAGTGATCAATGATAAAAGTAAGTATGTAGAGAAGAAAAATGGAATCAATAGCAAGAAGATGAAAACAATATTAAGAAGCATAGGAATTGAAATCCTAATCACCAAGCTGAGGCAACAGTCATGTGCTTTTTACCATACAAGATATCCGAAAGCATCAATCCCCCTCTCTCGAAGCAAAACCAATTAGATTTCTTACTAATCTTATAATCACTCTCTCGATCTATCTCCCTCAGTTAAAGAAACCATTAAGCAATCATACAGGAGCTAAGAACATGTAGATCTCTCACACATATCTACTTAACTTGAATGAGTAAACATTTAATAATTGAACTCTCGTTGCAATTACAAAAGCATAAGAAATTGGTTAGAAAGCTAATCTTTAGAATTAAACATCTCTTAATGTTCAAGTATTCTATAATCCAACTCTCGTTGCAATCACAAAGCATAGATATTGTTTCTAACACCAATCTTTATAATTAAACATTCATAGTAATATTGAATAGGCACAATCAGTTATCCCAGCAAAGGGATTTCAGAGATCAATTCCTACAACAGGTACTTAATCACTCATGGCTTAAGAGAAACACACAAAAAGATGAAGAAATCAAAGAAGAACACTCTCCATAACACAAAATTACCAATTGAAGTGTAAAATCTCATATGGGAGTAGTCTCTTAAAACTGCATACCTTAGCCACCATCTTGTTGTCTCCTTTTATCTCTTAAGTGGGGGTCACACCTTACCTTATCTTTAATTTGTTTATATCTTTACCCATGTTGTGGATTTCATTGCCTATTAAATCTTCTTTAAAGTTTTTTTATTTTTGCTTCCCCATGGAACCCATTCCTCCCACTCAATCTTCTGCAGAAATCGTGCTTTAAATGGCCAATAATTGAGAAGTAACGATCATGACTTTGCAAGTCACAATCGTGACTTATTGAAGTTGCTTTCTCGGGCTTGATATGCTTCTATCACGATCATGACTTGACTTATCATGCCCCCAAAATTCTTCATTTCTCCTTGAATGCTTCCCTAACTCTACAGACTCAACAAACATATCCAATTCCAACAAATAAAAGTAAAACATAACAATAAGCATCAATTAATAACTAAAAACAACTAAAACAATCATGCAAATTGACATACATCAGTAATCTTTCACAAGAGTTATTGAAAATATACAAATTATAGAAAGATTTATTTGAATATTTAACTTTTAGATAATAAATAAAAAATATAAATTTTGTTGAAATTTTTTATTAAAGATAAGGTTACCATAAAAAGTCAACTTTTTTTATTTCTTATTATTTAAAATAAAATTTAGTATTTAGTTTGAAATCAAATTCATATAATATATATTTTGATAATTTAAATAGATAATAGTATTTATATTAAAATTATTAGATAAAAATTAATTTTAAAGAGTAAAATTATTATTATTTAGTTTTTATATTTATTTTAGATAGATAAAAATTAATATTTATATTTAAATTTGAATGTAATTATTTGAAATAAAAATTAAAATTAGATGAAAATTAAATTTAGACAAGTTATGCCAATAAATTATAAAATACAAAACAAACGCCAAAAAATCATAATTAATATTTATATTAACAGCGCTTTTAATATGTTATTTAATTCCACCGAAAGGCATATTCGTAAGCCATATGTAAAAATGAATAGGAATGAAGCATAAGAAAGATATTGGGATTTATAATATTTTGTAGATGATGAAATAACTAAAATTTTCATAGAAAAGGGGAAAAAATACGAATGAAATGAAAACTTTTCTTTTTATTTGCATATGTTAGTTTGAAGGAATAAATAAAACTTCGTTAGATGACTTTTTACATGCCATTATAAAAAGCAAAACAAATATACATTTTCCTAAATCTTTTTTATTTATTGTCCAAAAAGGAACAAAATTTTCTTTATTTTTATATTTTATCATTTTCCATAAAATATAAACTATGAAATTATGAATATACATATTAATATCATATGATATATAGTTATGATTAATTTAGAAAAATAAAATGGATAAAACAAGTGAAAAATTAGTTAAGAATGGAATGAAATTGTTATTGTTGTCATTATTATTATTATTATTATTATTATTATTCCTTACTTTGTGGAAAGTAAAAAGAAATTCTTTAAAATAAAATATTATGAAATAAAAAGGGTAAAAAAAGTAAGAGGGAAGAGGAAACCCAAAGCAAACCTTAAACCCTGAAAACCCTAAACGTCCAGCAGCTACGCGCAGCACACCGCTTTCGTTCAGTGTCCCTCACTTCAGCTCAGATCGCCATGGCAGACCTACAAAATTCAATCTTTCCAATAAAACCAAAACTAAAACCGAAATCGAGAACTCCATCGAAATCTCCTGAATCCAAATACTGGTCTTCTTTCAAATCCACTCAAATCCCTAACTTAATCTCTTCCGTTCCCTCACTATCGTTCTCTCCGGTTCCTTTCTCTCATACCTTCGCTGCTGCCAATTCTGCTTCCGTGACTCTCTTCTCCTCCAAAACCTTCGCTCCTACCTCCTGCATCTCCTCCTTCTCCGACGTTGTTTCCTCCTGCTCGTTTCGTTCTGATGGGTGCCTTATTGCCGCCTCTGATTTATCCGGGCTTGTTCAGGTTTTTGATGTCAAAACCCGGACTCCGCTTCGTCGTCTTAGGTCGCATTCGCGTCCGGTAAGGTTTGTTAAATACCCAGTTATTGATAAGCTTCATTTAGTGTCTGGTGGTGATGATGCCATTGTTAAGTATTGGGATGTTGCTGGAGAAAGTGTGGTTCTTGACTTGTTGGGCCATAAAGATTATGTTAGGTGTGGTGACTGTTCTCCTGTTAATGAAGAAATGTTTGTTACTGGGTCTTATGATCATACTGTTAAGTTATGGGATGTTAGAGTTGAAAGTAAAAGATCGGTTCTTGAAGTGAATCATGGGAAACCTGTCGAGGATGTGATGTTTTTGCCTTCTGGTGGAATGATCGTTACTGCTGGAGGAAATAGCGTGAAGATTTGGGATTTTCTTGGCGGAGGGAAGATGGTACATTCCATTGATGGCCATAATAAAACTGTTACTTCCATTTGTGTTGGGACACTAATGCAAAAAGAGAATGGAGTAGATTCATTGCAATACAGAATTATGAGTGTTGGATTGGATGGCTATATGAAGGTGTTTGATTATACTAAAATGAAGATTACCCATTCGATGAGGTTTCCTGCTCCGCTAATGTCAATTGGGGTTTCACCTGATTGTATGGCAAGGGCCATTGGAACTTCTAAAGGGACTATATTTGGTGGGAGAAGGAAGGTGAAGGAAAGTGATGCGCAGGGTGGAAGAGCGTTGGGGGATTTAATTGGTTTAGGTAGGATTAAGGAGCCCCAACGGCGGGTTTTGAGGCCTACGAACTTCAGGTATTTTCATAGGGGTCAAGGAGAGAAACCAAATGAAAGTGATTATTTAATAATGAAACCTAAGAAGGTGAAATTTGATGAGCATGATAAGTTGTTGAAGAAATTTAGGCATAAGGAAGCTTTTGTTTCGGTTCTGAGCGGAAGAAATCCCGAGAATGTAGTGGCTGTTATGGAGGAATTGGTGGCAAGGAGGAAGTTGATTAAATGCATTTCAAATTTGGAAGAAGAAGAGCTTGGATTGTTGTTGCGTTTCTTGCATAGGTACTCAACCATGCCAAGACATTCTGGTTTGTTAATGGGTGTGACAAGGAAAGTGCTTGAAATGAGGGCTGATGATATCAGAGCTTCTGATTCTTTGAAGCTTCACATTAGAAATCTGAAGCGGTCAGTTGAAGAAGAGATCAGAATACAGCAATCACTACAGGAGATACAAGGTGTAATTTCTCCATTGTTGAGGGTTGCCGGGAGAAGGTAGTTTTGTTATAAGGTACTCTGTGACATACTTGAGATGAGATAATGCTTGAAATTTTGTCTTGACAAAAAGTTTAATGATCCAGAATTTTACTTAGATTATTCTTCCCTTGTATTGCATCAGAAATATGTGCCAAATTTCTTTTGTAATTGGAATTGGCCGAGATGGTTTTGTAGCTGAGTTTAAACTGAAATTGGTTTGATAGAAAGAAAGCTGCAAGATGTGCAAACTATCATATAGTCATGATTCAGTTTTGGGAATTCAGCAGTCTTTGTTTTCCTTGATGCTATGATAATAGTTTAATCCCTTTTTCTTTTACCTTAAATTTTGAGCTTGTGTTAATTGTAGAAATGTCTTTTAATTGGCTATTACTGCATTCCTTCGGTTAGGAAATTTATTCTTGAGGTGATTGTTCGAACCCGTTGAGCTGATGGATATATGTTGAGCAGGCTCTGGAATTGTCAGGCCATAACATCTGTTTTTGATGTGTTATGGTTTCCAATCATACCTGTAAATTTATAATATATGATTGCAAGTTATCAAACTATACTATAAAGGATTTCTTTTAATTCAACTTTTTAACATAAACTTATGGTTAAATTATCTTTTCTTATATGAAATAAAATTTAAATTTTGCATATTATATAATATTTACAAAATAATATATGTACTATGCAAAAAAATGGCATAAAACAATTAATATTTTATAAACAAGTAGAATATTTTACTTATTTTAAATATTATGAATAATAAAATTCATAAATGACTAGATAGGTTTAAAATATTTTCTTTCATGTTAAGCACTATAAAATATTAATTATAATATAATTTTAATACAAGAAAATAGTAAATTTATAAACCAATACTAAATTCTCATAAAATTAAAATCTAAATCATTTATGAAAATATAATTTATAATTCATTTCTCTCATTTTACATGTGATTTTCATGATAGTAGGATTTTATAAACTCGATCATAATCGTTAGTAAGTGATTTTCTAATCTCAACTTTCACTAATGAATATTTATTTCTATTGCAGATTATCTAAACTCAACTCCAATAAATATACATAGTCATGTATCATAATGAGTTATAAACATCTAAAGCATATCAAATTAAATCCTTCCAATAAAATCATAAAATATGATATAATCATTAGTATTTATTTTTATAGCATAAATATCATCCAAATATATCCGATAAGAATATAAAATTTACCATTTTTAATATAATTATATTCTTTAAGAAAATTTTACAACAAAAACAACTATTATCATGACAACAAATAGAGTTATTAATCACATAATAACTTTTATTTTTTTAAAAAATCAAATAAAATTTTATAATAATAAAAATTAAATAAATTACATGATGCAACTAAAATTATAAAAATAATTAAGAATCACATGCTCCTTAAAAATAAAATTATATATATACACACACAAACCTTAAAGTATAGCGTGTAGTATAATCGCTTAAACTGAGTTTACTATGATAATTTCTTCGATTCCAAATTCTTGCTGGCTAATATATATATATATAAAATATTTACATAAGATTCTATATAAATTTCTATTATTTCTATTTATTTATTATTTATTTAATTTTAAACTAAATTTTCTTAATTATTTCCCTTTAATGTTTTAGGAAATTTGTATGATAATTTTGATGGAGTTTCCTCTATTTTTTTAATATTTCAAAATTTTCTCATAACATTTTCTTGAACATATCATAATTCATAATGCACTATCTAATACATATTTGAACTAGGTGATTTCCAATAATTCAAAGATAATTTTGGAATTAACCAAAACTCGATGAAACTTGATAGTTTATTATTTTAAAGAAAAATTAACTTTAACTATGTTAGTTAAAACTACCCATTTATCTACAAGTTCCTGTTTATAATCATATGATGTTAATCACCTATACAACATTCTTTCATTATTTAACAACATAAAGTTTAATTCTCATGTATACATGTGCATGTATTCATTGTAGGGGTAATTTATTTGGAGAAATAATTGTTAGTAATTTATTTGAACTAGGTGATTTCCAATAATTCAAAGATAATTTTGCAATTAACCCAAACTCAATGAAACTTGATAGTTTATCATGAGTGAAAATGCAAATAAACAAGCAAGATTGTTAATAGCAAACAAAATTTAGGACTTGATCGACTAATTATATGCCATATTAAAGCACGAATCAAGATCCGAAGTCTGATGGATGTAAGATGACATGACATAATAGAATATGACATGATGATGTGGCATGTAACATGGTAAGATGGCATAGTGGCGTATGACATGTGACATGGCATGATGACATGGTATAAATGACATATGACATGGCATGTGGCATGATGACATGACATAATGGCGTATGACATGTGACGTGGCATATTAGCATATGACGTGGCATATTAGCATATGACGTGGCATGATGTCATAATATTCATGAGTTACTATTCATAAGTTACTATTTGAGTTACTATTCATCATGGCATGTGGCATGATGACATGGCATAGTGGCGTATGACATGTGACGTGACATATAAGCATATGACGTGGCATCATGACATGGCATAAATGGCGTATGACATGTGATGTGACATATTAACATGGCATAAATGACATGATGACATGATATAAATGGCATATGACATGTGACGTGGCATATTAGCATATGACGTGACATGATGACATGGTATAAATGACATATGACATGCCATAGTGAAAAGCTAAACATGACAGTAAAGCTAAACTAAGATACTAAGCTAAACATAGCAGAAAAGCTTAAATAACTTAAAAAGCCGAAGGAATAAATGACTTACCAAGGCTAGAAGTCGCTCCCCCCAAATTCCCAAAAGCTTAGGACTTTAGTAAAAATTTAATCAGTGGCTAAACCTAATTAAAATTTTACTTAAGTTATATCATTTGTATGATATTGCGTATTATTTATATGATATATTGTTGTGTGTTGGAAGAGGAAGGCTTGGCCTTGTATTTATAGTAGCCTAAGGAGGGGTGGCACCCTTAGGCTTAGCAATGTGGGATATGGTCCCAAAACCAGGTGAGTAGCCATTTTGCACGAGCCAAACGGAGGACAAAACATGTGCCCAAATGGCAAATTAACATACAAAATTCATATCTGCAACTTTCTCTTGGGAATGGAAACTTGAATCAAGCCATTCCTATACCGGAATAAGTCACAATACGTGCCTGAAGTGGGCATCCCAGCCAGCCTGTGCAGGCTGTCCTGGAAATCTGTGATAAGTAGCCATTTTGGATGGACCAAATGGGGGGCAAACGATGTGCCCAAATGACAAATGAATATGCAAAATTCATTTTTGCAACTTACTCTTGGGAATGGAAACTTGAATTAAGCCATTCTGATACCGAAAAAAGTCGCAATACGGGCCCAAAGTGGGCACCCTAGCCAGCCTGTGCAGGCTATCCTAGAAATCTGTAATGGGCAGCCATTTTGGATGGACCAAATGGGGGGCAAACAGTGTGCCCAAATGGCAAATGAATATGCAAAATTCATGTCTGCAACTTACTCTTGAGAATGGAAACTTGAATGAAGCCATTCCAATACCAAAACAAGTCACAATACATACCCGAAGTAGGCACCCCAGCCAGCCTGTGCAGGCTGTCCTAGAAATCTATGATGAGCAGCCATTTTGGACGGACCAAATGGGGGGCAAACGGTGTGCCCAAATGGTAAATGAATATGCAACATTCATGTCTACAACTTATTCTTGGGAATGGAAACTTGTATCAAGCCATTCTGACACGGGAACAAGTCGCAATACATGCCCAAAGTGGGCACCCTAGCCAGCTTGTGTAAGCTGTGCTGGAAAATTTGTGTTTGCAGCTATTTTGGATGGACCAAACGGTGGGCAAACAGTGTGCCCAAATGGCAAATGAATATGCAAAATTCATGTCTGTAACTTATTCTTGGGAATGGAAACTTGTATCAAGCCATTCCGACACGAGAGCAAGTCCCAATACGTGCCTGAAGTGGGCACCATAGCCAGCCTTATATTTGCTATATGCTACGCGCATAGTGCTGTACACCCTATTCATGTATTTCACCTCGTATGGGTGAAATGTAATGTGTGTCACATATCAACTAATATGTAATTAACATTCTGAGTCACTTTGCAGTTTTGAGTTTTGCCAAATTCGGCCCCAAACGATGAGTTCCACTAATGGGCCCATTTCGGGCGCATAATGCTATATGGCCTAAAATGTGGCATTTAGCATGCCAAGTGTTATGCCTCATGTAGGCAATATGTAGAATGTATTCTATGCATACAGAACACTCAGAGTGGGTTGACAGAGGTGGTGGACCCCACCAGTACCTTCGATGGGCCCCACAGCACAATGGGCCCAGAATGTGGCATTTGGCATGCCAAGTGTTGTGCCTTATGCAGGCATTAGTGAAAATGTGTTCTGTGTGCACAGAACACGCAGAATGGGCTGATAGGGGTAGCGAGCCCCACCAGTGCCCCTGGTAGGCCCCACAATGCGGTGTGCCCAAAATGTGGCATATGGCATGTCGTGTGCTCTGCCTTGCATAGGCAACATGTTAGGTACTATGTATGCATAGAATACTTAAAATAAGCTAATGAGGGTGATGGGCCCCGCATGTAGGCCCCACCAATACGTGGTCCCCTCTTAGCCATTTTTCTTAGCAGATAATGTTACGTACTCTGCTTCATGTAAGCAAGATGCCTTGGTATGCACAAAACGCTCAGAAAAGGCTGACAAGGGTAGCGGGCCCTATCAGATGCCTTGGTAGGCCCCACCAACAATGATGTACTTTGTGCCCCAGAATACTCAAGGGGAAGCCACAGAGGCATATGTGCATAATCGAGGTCGATATCGGGGACTAATACCAAGCCGAATCAACAAAAACCTGAAATTGCACGAGGGTGAAAAGTTAGGGTCAATAGTTTGCCCCCCTGATCAGGACCATTTTGAGGCGACACAATTACAAGTCGTTAAAATGAGATCTGATCATAACAGGAATTTTCACAAGAAGTAAGAAAGGTACCTGACCGATGCTCATGTCGAGGTTTGATGTTTATGCTGAGGCTTGTGGCGATGCTCGCATTGAGGCTTGTGGCGATGCTCGCATTGAGGCTTGTGGCGATGCTCGCATTGAGGCTTGAATCCCAATCTTGCCACTGGGAGCCTGATGCTCGGGCTAGATGATCAAAGCTGACCTATTGCTCATGCTGAGGCTTACAACCCAATTCTGTCATTGGGAGCCTGGTGCTCGGGCTAAAATGATCAATGCTGATCCGAGGTCCTTGGCGGGACTGATGGCTACGCTGTGAGGCTTGAAATTATCTGAAGTAAGTGTTCAGGTACCTACTGCTAGGCTTTGGGAATCAAGGGCTTGATTCTGTGATCACTGCTGGATCGAGTGGTCAACTGTAGGACCTGGATGACCGTCTGTAGGGTCAATGCTCGTGCCATCATATAAATGTAAGATATCTCCAAAATGGCATTTGGGATCCTCTGCTAGGTCTCTGACATTTTTTGGTCGACGATTTTGACCAGTAAAAATCCTAGCTCTGTCACTGGGGGCTCGGTGTTCAGGCTATTCCGATCAGGGCTGACCGGTGGTCACTACGAGATCGATGGCTTCTTTGTGAGTAAATAATCTGAAGTCAGCGTTTAGATGCCTATGCATTAGGGTTTTGAAGTCAAAGGATTGACTGTGTGATCTCTGCTGGATCGGGTGGTTTAGCTGCAGAACTAGAGGTAACCGTTTGCTGGGTTAGGGTGATCAATCGTCAGATCATATTCTTACACCATCAAATAAGTGTTATCCATCTCCAAAATCTGCCTTTGGGACCCTCTGTCGGAATGCAACACTGTCTGGTCAATGGCTTGACCAGAAGTCAAAAGTTTGACTATTTTTGATCGTCTGCTGGATCAATTTCCTGTCTTTGCAAGACATGAAAAAATAATTTATCAGTGAAATTGATATTGAAATGGTCCAGAAAAAATACCTGAATTTTAAGGTATCAATCTGCTGCATTCTGACTAATTTTTTGAATTTTTTAAATGTTACGGGTCGTGAAAATTGGGCTCGACGGAGCGAATGACCTTTAAAAATTTTGAAATTTTTACCAGAGACCTAACTTTTTATGCACATCTTAGTGGGACCTGGGCGCATATTAGCAGGCACTCCCACAGGGTGGCACATGTTAGCAAAATTTGCTACATGCGGAGCACGTTCCCCTATATGCTGCACATCTGCGGTGAGTACCTATTATAAATATGAGTGCGTGGAAATACATGGATGCATGACTTATATGCCTACGTGTTTGTGTTTGCAGACGAGCAGACAGTTGGAGCAAGAGGAGCGTTATCGCTACACTCGGATGATAGAGGAGATGGGTCGAAAGATTGTGCGACTGACGGTGCGTCTAGAGCGCTACAATATCGAGGTTCCGGATAGCCCTAGCCTTGATGAAGACCACTCTGGTGAAGATGATGTGTAGAGAAGACATGATGTCAAATTACCATATGCATGATGTGAGAACTCTATAGTTTTTGTATTAGAATAAGATGGCGCGTTACAGTCTGGTAATGCGTGCCTAGTACGCTAGGGTTGTTGCGTACCAACTGTGAAAAATAGACAAAGGCTTGTATTGTGTATCTTTTAGATTTATTAATGGAATCCAAAGCTGCTTGCTATTATAAATACACCATGTTTTATGTTTATTGCCAAAACATAACTCATTTTCTCTTCTTTGTAGAAGTTACAATGACTCAGTAATCATTGTCTGCTTTTTACGCTCTCTCTCACCGCTGGGGCAACGATGAGTGGAGTCGATTAGGCGAGATCAGACTTCAGTACTTGAGAACCTTTCAGCAAGTCACTATCAATAATGCTTTCCTACATGCTGCTGTTCAATTCTAGGATCCGAAGGTTCATGTATTCTGGTTCGGCCATGTGGAACTGTGTCTAATGTATGAGAAGTTTGCTGCCATCCTTGGAGCTTCCTGTAGCATGACGGAGATGCTGACAATGCCAGTGTCTATCGGAGATGTGTTCTCGTATCTGATAAGGGTTTTTGATGTTAGCCCGATGGAGGTGAGGCCACTCTTGACTGCAGATGGCTCTGTAGATCTCGTCGTTACTTTCCGGCTATGCGGCCAAAAATCAATGGAAGACTTGTCATAGCTGAGGGTAGCTGGATTTTAATTGTTGGCATAATTCCTATTCATCGATCTATCCGGTCATGAGGATTTATTAATCGGGCCTGTGGTAGACCAGATGGTGGAGGGTTGGACCCCTTTTCCCATGATTGTAGCAGAGACGATCCTTGGTCTGGAGAGAGTGAAACGAGGGCAGTTTGTGAAACGAGGGCAGTTTGAGCGCTTCAGTGGTAGCTTGCTCCTATTACAGTTAAGAATTCTAAGCCGCCTTTGCAGGTTTTCAACTTAGAAAAGTATGTTTTTGCCCTAATTTTTGCATGAGTCACCTTTTGCAAGGCTTTTGGTTCATCGGGCTGCTGATTTTGCTTCAGACCCTAACTTTTGCCTGAACTACCCCCTTGGGTTTTCAGCTCAGTGGGTTACTCTTATTTTTGCCTGAGCAGCCTTTTGCAAAGTTTTCAACTCAGCGAGCTTTTATTTTTATTTTGTTTTGTAACAGATCTGGCTTCAAGAGAAGCTTGGGATCCTGGCACCACTAGTAGGGGACCTACAAAGATACCTCCCTCATAGCCACATGTGAACAGGTTATGCCTTCAGCGAGGCGAAGACGATGACATGCAAAGGTTGGACTGAGTGGATAGGGACCCGACCAGCAAGCGAGATCAGGTGGAGCTGTCCCTGGGGGCACATATAACATGTGACTGTGATGACCTATATTGATTGTATCCCACTATCAGGATTCAAGCGTTGCACGCACTACAGTCTTGCTAAGATCTGTCGTCAGTATGGCCATCAATAGACTATACCTTGATCGACAGAGTTTGAGGGAGGAAGGCTAGTTCCTCACTTTGTAGAGCACATGGAGAGGACTTGGCCTCGTCGTAGGATAGCGCTGGTAGAGATTCCTGGAGCTAGATCTACTACAGATAATGAGTACAAGATGTGGGTGCTACGCCATGCCTGAGTCCTATACTACAAGACATTATTAGGCAATAATGTATAATAAAGAAAGATAGCTTTTGTGTTTGAGATTTGTATAACTTATGGCTAAGTTTATGAACATGTGCTTCATTTGCATTAATGAGATTAAAACATTTACATGGAAAATGTTAAAATTAACATAGAAGCTGCTCATACCAATCCCTGTAAGTCCTCACTGTCTTGGCCAAGATCCGCTTGATACTCTTGTTGGCTACTTCAACTGCCCCATGAGCTTGAGGGCGATATAGAGAAGATCGATGGTGCTCAATCCCATACTTTTCCAGCAAGTCAGCAACTTGAGCTTGGAATTGCACTCCATTATTAGATACCAAGTGATGCGGCACCCTATATCGGCATATGAGATTTTTCTCTATGAACTTGGCATCTTACTTTGCCCCCAATTTGCTATAGGATTCTGCCTCCACCCATTTAGAAAAGTAATCAACAGCTACTAGTATATACCGATATCCATTGGAAGAATTAGGATAAATCTCACCCATGATATCTATTCCCCAAGTTGAGAATGGCCAAGGTATTGTCAAATTCTATAATTCGATCAGCGGTATGTGACTCAGGTCTCCATGAATCTGGCATTCATGGCATCTCCGTACAAACTGTATGCAGTCTATCTCCATAGTGAGCTAGAAATATCCTTGGCATAGGATTTTTCTATAAAGGGTGAATCCATTCATGTGAGACCCGTATACACCAGTGGGTTTTTGGCTCATCGGGCTGCTGATTTTGCTTCAGACCCTAACTTTTGCATGAACTACCCCCTTGGGTTTTCAGCTCAGTGGGTTGCTCTTATTTTTTCCTAAGCAGCCTTTTGCAAGGTTTTCAACTCAGCGAGCTTTTATTTTTATTTTCTTTGGTAACAAATCTAGCTTCAAGAGAAGCTTGGGATCCTGGCACTGCTAGCAAGGGACTTACAAAGATACCTCCCTCATAGCCACATGCAAAGAGGTTATGCCTTCAGCGAGGCAAAGATGATGACATTCCAAGGCTGGACTGATTGGATAGGGACCCGACCTGAGAGCGAGATCAGGTGGAGCTGTCCCTGGGGACACATACAACATGTGACTGTGATGACCTATATTGATTGTATCCTACTATCAGGATTCAAGCATTGCACGCACTACAGTCCTGCTAAGATCTGTCGTCAGTATGGCCATCAGCAGACTATACCTTGATTGATAGAGTTTGAGGGAGGAAGGCTAGTGCCTCGCTTTGTAGAGCACATGGAGAGGACTTGGCCTCGTCGTTGGATAGCACTGGTGGATATTCCTGGAGCTGGATCTGCTACAGATAATGAGTACAAGCTGTGGGTGCTGCGCTTGTTGATTTGCGTAGTGATTAAGCAGCGGAAGAAATTTAAAATTTTCATTTTAAAACAACAAACCAAAAGATGATCTTTGCATCAAAACACAGAGAAAACAATTTAGAGATTAGAAGCGACAGTTTTGATAGTAACACTGACATTCAATGCAGATGTCCTTCGTTCTTTGTCTCTATTGCGTTTATGGTTGTAGCAAACCAAAAACCACCAAAATAGGTAGCCTCCAATAGTATCCACATGAAATGGGGGTGTTCAAGCAAGCAAGCAATTACTTTTATCTCCTTTCCTGTGAACTAGCAAAGAAAAAGAAGAAAACCTTATGGAATTTTTGACTTCCTCACAATTCCTCTTGTGAAGGCCAAAATCTTCTTGAGCAAAAGAGTCTAGGATTTGGCCAAAGGAAGATTAGATGTGTGGCTTGACCTAATTTTGGTTATAACAATATATTTATATTCCAAAATTAGGTTAAGCTGAAACCCTTTCAGCTTAAGTCAGGCCTGGGCCCGTCTGTGACTAATATGGCTGTGACTGTCACTTGCCATATTGTAGCCCAACCCAATAGCCTAACTTAAAACTTATGGACTTCTAAACATTAAATGTTAATTCCATAAAGCATCAGATATATTTCCATAAGTTATTTTTGACTTTTCCTAAAAGTACGAAAATGCCCTTTTAAGCTTGATTTCTCATTTGTAAGTGTGTGACCTCTTGGGTTCCTAATATGTTGGCAACATATTAAATCTTATATTTAACATGTAAATCATGAGTGGTATCTAGTTATACATCATGATTACCCAAATATTAGGAGGTCAAATATTGGTTTGACT
>CANYBF010002594.1:0-12710 GCA_948192965.1 Dalechampia spathulata | reverse complement strand
TGTTTATGTGTAATAACTTTCTTTCCAGAAACTCATTACCTATTGAAGATAGACCTACAGACTACTTTCGTGACCATAAAATCTAATTCAATGATAGATTCAAAACCACATTTGAGCTCCCCAATAACTTAACTCCTATGTCTAGGTAATTAAAATTAGGTGTTTCCATATATATTCAGTCAAATTAATTCTTCTTTCAAAGTAATTAAACAGCTATGTAATATTCGATTAAAGAAATTAGCCTCGTTTCATTAATAGAATATATTAGGTACATGAAAGCCATATGGAAACATAAAGATCAACTGATTCACTAATAAAGATAGAGCAATAGTTTCATAACATTCAACCCTAATTCTAAATTAGGCCATAAAGGAAAAATATTGAAATAACAAAACGGTTAACAATGTAAGAATCACAACCATAGTTCAATTCAGAGAATAATGAAAGGAAGAAAAGAGATAACACTAATGTAATGAACTCGAGAAATAAAACTCTTCGGCTGCTCCCAGCTTCAGACCTTCCAACTCGCCCAATTCGGATCCCAGCAAGGTTCTTCAATGTCTTGATAGCTCACCTGCTGCAGAGAAAGAATGGATTAACACTTGTTAGCAAGGTTTTTTAAATCTCTTATTCCTATTTTTCTCTTTAAACTCCTAAAACCCTAATTCTTTTCTCTCAATGACCCCCCCATTCTCCTCAAAAACCTCTCAACCCATGTATATCTCTCTCCTTAACTGTCCCCCCTCATCCTCACCTTACATTTCTCATCTAACGGCCCTAAACAAAAGACACAGAATCAAGCCAAAATGGCTTACACGAGTCGTGTAAGCTTTGAAAGAATTAAGAGTGCATTTATGGAGATGAGACAAGTCATCTATGAGTCATGTTTGTCCTTACACGACTCGTGTAAGACCTATAGGGAGGTGAGATTACAAGGCACCAAGGAAATGCAAGGGAATAACTTAACAGGTGAGTCATACACGACTCGTGTAGAGCTATCCATAAGTCGTGTATGACTCGTGGGGTATGAAATATGACAAAGGGAAACATGCATAAAGGAGGTCGAGACCTACACGACTCGTGTAGGTCCTTACACGAGTCGTGTAAGACTTGTGTAGCCCATAAAACCCTCCTCTCTAAGCTAATTTAGGGAAAATTGCACAACTAATACTTAAGTTAATAATTAAGCTAAGAATGAAGACATAAAACAACTTAATAAAAGCACATTAATCCTTCTTCTTAAAGTAATTTCGTAGATTAAGTAAGGTATCTATGAAAATTAAGTAAAACAAGGATGAAATTAATGAATAAATTCTAAATATGCAATTCGTGAATGAAATGTAAACATGATAAAAATATATGCAAATCATCATATAACATGTTGTTAAACCTACTAGAAATGCATGAAAGCAAGATTAACAATGATTACTTAAGCATGAAGAAAAATATTGATAATGCAAATTATCATTGATTTTCCTAGATATTTAGCTAAAAGTTTATTCTAGTGCTTACTTTGAATCATAACATAGTCAATCCTTATGGTACAATATCTTAAACTATTAATTTTACTTTATTAGTTGATTACAATTTATATAATTTCATGTATCAATACATTTAATTAATCACCTTAAAAAATAAAAAAATAACTAATAATAAAATAAATTTTTTTCTTCATAATTAAGGAAATATATATAAATTTATCTTTATAAGTAAAATAATTAATTTTTTTAATTATTATAAAATTAAAAAATGCACTTATCAATTTGAGACTAAAAGAGTATAATTTCATGTAATAACATATCTTAGTTTATACTTTTATATAAGTATGTTATTTTTGAAAAGATAAACATTTATATTTTTTGCTACATAAATGACTATATTTTAAATTTCAAATAATAATTATTTTAAAATAAAAATTAAATTATAAGTTTCAAATTTAAAATCTCTCTCGTATAGAACAGTAAAGAAAGCCTTTGATGTTATTCTTTTTTATCTTATCCACCGACCATCGGAAAATTTCTAATGCTATCTTTTTAATTTATATTATTTTTTGAAAAGAAAAATTACTTCACCTAGGTTTAGTAAATATTAATTCCAAAAGGAACAATTTATAAAAAAAAGTAAAAAAAATAACGTTTCAAATTAAATAAAAAATAATTATTTATTTTTCTTCTAGTTTTAGTAAATATTAATTCCAAAAGAACAATTCTAATAAAAAATAAAAAATGAAAAAATTTCCTGCTGTTTTTTTTTTCTTATTGGGTTAAAATTAATGATGAAGAATTGTGCCTTGTTTATAACGGGGAGTGCGTGGTTGGTTGTTTGGTAGTGCATGACCTAAACATGTGACTTTCTCCGACCTTAATATCTGTTGCCTTGCTTTCTGTGTCAATAACAACAATGGGAGCGCCCCTATGAAAAACACATATATAATAAAAATTCTGACAGGCATACTGTACTGCATGGATTTCACGTATTCTTTATCCATTTTACGTTGCATGTTTTTTCTCTCATGAGTTTCATTAATTAATATAATAATATGTTTAATTTTTTTTTATTTTTTTCAAGTCCATGCTTATCACTTTTGTTTCATTTTGAAATAACGTTAAAAATGTCAGTCATCTATCTTATGTGTCTTATACTTTTAAATATAATTATTAGCATCTTAAAAAAGTATTATAAAGTTTATTATTTTGACATTTCATTATCTAATTCAATAATTTAATAATATTATATTTTACAATTAATTTCTGTAGTTGATATTGTACAGAAGAGAACATACATATTTCTAATTTTTAATAATATGATTTGAATTTGAATTTAAATAAAGTAAATAATGTTATATCGCAAAAGGGAAGATGTGATAACTATAATAATGAAACTACCTTTCAATCAAAAATAATTTTACTTTTATATATAAATGAATTTTTAACAAAAATTTGTATTCAAATAATATAAGTACTAATTTAAAAGTTAATTTTTATCTAAATATTCAAATATAAGTACTAATTTTATTTAAAATAAATATAAAATAATAAATAAAAATTCTAATTTCATATAAATACTAATTTTTATATAAGAAAATCTTATCTAAATATCAATTTTTATTAAAAATTTCTATTTTAACATTTTAACATAAATACAAATATTTATTTAAATGATCTAAATATTTATTTTATTAATTTGATTTCAAATAAAATGCTAAATTTTATTATAATCAAATTAAAATAAGATAAAATAAAATTATTAATTGATTTTATAAAATATTTATCTATTTTGTTAAGAAGTAAAATATGATAAATAAAATGCCAAATATAGTTGTTCTATATATATCCTTTAATTATACCTTTAGAAAAAAAGAATAATAAGTTAAAATATTTTAATAATGATAAAAGAGTGATTGATGATAATAAATTTTATTTTATTTTTTATTGAATTGATGAATGTAAGAAAATTATATATTTAAATTAAAATATGTTTAACATAAATAAGATAGTGTTTTAGCATTTTGGAAATATTGGCAGTAAACTATTGATTATAAAGTAAAACTTTTTAATCAAATCTTTTTATAAGGAAAGTCATTTCACTAAATACTCAATACAAATAGTAATTATGATGGGACTAGTAAGAGCATACTTACCTTCACTTTTTTTTTTCTTTCCTTAGTTTGAAGGATTTTATTTTGTTCAACTTTACTTGAGATGTAATGATCTTTTTGAATGAATGCAACTAAGGAGCATACTTAATTGCATACAACTTACTCAACCATACTTCATCATCAAGCGACTACTAGCACTACTCATTGTCATAAATAATGTATAATTTAATTCAAACAAGTGGAGTAGGAATTTTAAAATTTATATTTTCTTTTCTTTTCTTTTTCTTCTTTCATTGTCCTTAACAAATTTTTTCATTATTGAAGGAAATTATTATGGCTATAGTTTTCTATTGAAAAGATTTATTTCATTCCTTTAAGTATAAGCTAAAGCCACTATTTTCAAGTTAAAAGCCTTACTAAAATGCACACCTTATTTAAAGTAATTTAATTAATTTTAATCATTTATAGCATTCAAAAACCAAAATGAACATGAACTAGGATAAAATCTAACAAGACTATAAGAGAATGCAGAAATGCAAGACTAAATATGCATAACAATTTTACATTAAAATCAAATATCTAAATAAAAAACAATGTACATAATAATAAACAAATCTAAAAACTCACAAAATAAAAGATGAAATGTAAATAAAAATAATAGACATAACAACAATAATAACACAATAATAAGGATAAAAAGAGCATAATTCTTAACTCCCCCATGCTTAAATTAGACATTACCCTCAATTTAAAGGAAAAAGAAAATAAAAGAAAATGAATCATAATTTAGAAAAGCGAGGGTGAAGGAAAAAGAAACTTATCTACAAAGAGGAGAAGGAGGTAAAGTTGCAAAGTCAAATCCACTTAACTCCATAAGGTGGTTAATCTTGTGAGTTATTTAATGTTTCTACCTTTTTATCTTATCTTATCAAAGATTAAGGGTAGTGAGTTGTTCCATAATGGCTTGTTTACCCTATAAAAAGTTGTTATAACAAAGCACATATTGAAGATACATTAGAGCTACCACCACCAACAAGCTTAAGGGGAATCTTACCTATCTCCTTAGTTGGAATCTTGGTATAGGCAATCTTATGTCAAAATTTTATTCACTCTCGTGGTCATTTTCATGGTCCTTAATATCAATGTTTGGTGTTGCTACTTTTAAGGACCTACCGCCCCATTTTATCCAACAAATTCTATCTTGAATATGTTTTAAGATGAAATTAGGATGAATAACTTCACCCCTTATAAAGGAAACCTTAGTATGATGCATCATTCGTACATAATATAAATCATTTTGAAAAATATCAAGAGTTTGTGCAATGGCCATAATGATGTGATCGTGGGTAAGAGGATTAGACTTATTAACAACACATTCTAAAAGTTGATTAAAGACCTAATAAGTTCAATATATTTTCTTTTGTGCATTAATGGCTACCTTTTGTAAGAAACTCTTATCTTAATAATGCATGGTACGGGGATACCATATATCATACAACAATACTATGATATTCTACCCAATTTTAAACATAAATACTTATAAGAATGGCCAAAACAAAATAAAGTGAATTATCATCGAAATATAGAATGAGTAATTGTTAGTAAATATCAAAACACAATTTAGGGTTCACGTAGCCTTATACTTTGAAATCATTTCATTCATATTTTTCCCTATTCCATTCTTCTATTGATTCTATCAAAAATTGTTTTTTTTGTTGTCTTTATTTGTTCAAAGGTATATATTGGTTGATTTGATTCAAATTATGTGTTAAATATAATTTTTCCATTTATCGATGTCAATTTTTAATTTTTTTCCTTTTTATGTTTATTATTATCATTCTTATTTTATTTTTTATTGGACTATTTGTTTTAATATTTCTTATTTTTCTTAGTATTATGTAATTTACTTTTGAATAAATTATTTCATTTTATCCATATTTCTTTTTGTTATTTATTGTCTTTTCATTGTTTTTATTATCTATTGTTTTGATGATTTTTCATTTATGCCATTTACTATTTCTTTTAATTGTTTTATTATTTATTTAATATTTTATTACTTATTGTTCATTGCATTTTCTTGGTGGGTTAACTTTTTAAAATAACTTTTTTTATTATCAATTTTGTTGAAGTTTAGTAATTTCTTCTAATAATTTATTTAATTATAATTTTGATTTAGGATTAATTATTAGATGATTTATTTTTTATTTAAATAATAATTAGATCATTATTTAAATTAAGCTTCTTTAGGATATTTAATTTTCCATTTTTTTAAAATTAGGAATATATTAGTATTTTAACTATAATAAATCCATTAATTTTGGAGAGTTAAATTTATTTAATCTATCTTTTTTAAAATATTTAATTTTTTAGTTAGATTGTGTTTTCATCTAAATTATACATGATTGAATGATTGAATAATTGTTCATGATCATTTGATTTGATTTAATTTATTTTTTGAATTAAAATTTAATGATTAGATCATTAGTTAATTTGGTTTGAAATATTTCATTTAGATTTTATTATGTATGTTTATAATTTTATCTTTATTAGATTTTAGTTTTAATTAGTCTTTTTTTATTAGGATTTTATTTTGAATTTGATTTGTTTTTATTTTGATAATTAAATAATTTTTTTCAATTTGATTTTATCTTGCTAAATTGAATTTGTTAAAATTTAGATAAATAAATAATTTAAATTTAAATTTATTTTATTTTATTTTATTTAGATTTTATTTGACTAAGTGATATTTAAATTTAAGTTTGACTTGATTTTATTTTGATATGATTTAATTGATTTTCTTTTAGTTTATTTTATTATTTCATTTGAGTTATGAATTGTGGATTAACTTTTTCCCTTGTTTTTTTTTCCTTTTATTTATTTTATTTAGTTAATGGGTTATATGCCATAAATCAGGCTAGATTATGACTTTATGTTTAGGAGTTCTTCCAATCCATTGGTTGGATTATGATATTTTATTTTTTTATTTTACTTTTTTTTAAAGGCATGTAAATCATAGATTTTCTTGGTTCATTGGGTTGGACTATGGCATTTTATTTTATTTTTATCTTACTTTATTTTTATAACAAGATATAAGTCATAAGTTTTCATGGTTCAATGGCTCATATTTATAATATTTTTTGTATGATGTATGTTTACTTTTTTTGCTTATGTATGGATGAATGAATGTTTGATGCATACCATGTCTAAATTCCCACCAAATAAATATCATGACATGCATGTTTAATTCAAGTGCATTCATATGTGTTATATTAAAAGTACACTACTTGTAATAAAAAATCATAATTAATTTAGTCTAGATTTAATAGTGATAGCTCATGTAAGATGAAATCAAATTTCAAACTCTTGAATCTCATGATTTGGAAATTCTAATTTCTAATTGGAATCTAGTCATTACCAAATCATTCATAACTGTCTTGGTTACCTAGGTGGTGACTCTCACATTCTCCTATGCTAACTATATGTCAATACACATATCTCTATAGATCTTTATGATCAATAGTACTTAGTCACATCATACTTGGATGGTCTAACTCTAATTTGCTTACAATTATCTAAATAAATTTTATATTCAAAATATTCCAAACAATATTTTTTTATTCAAAATATTTCAAAAATAAGCATTCTAGCAAAATAATTTGAAAGCAATGATGGATCAAAATGTATAAACATACTAATGCAATACTATAAGGTTCATCTGATGATATATAAAATGCATGATTTGTATAATCTAGAACATGTTACTAAATGACATGAATATAAAGACAACAATTTTACTCAATAAATAATGAATCATAAATATATAATGATGAAAATTAAATGCATTCATCCTTATAACATTTATCAAATATTTTACTAATTTTCATATTATAAATATAAGAAAATATAGAAAATAAAATAGATTGAATCAAATATCAACAAAAACATGAAGCATAATATATTAAAAATTAGAAACATTATAGAATCAAAATTAGAAAAAAGTATTCAATACATAAACAAATATAACACTTGTTCATTTGCACTAGGCACCTATTTAATATGTGTCAAATGCATGAACAAGTGCTAGTACTCCAATAATAGGCATCACACCCTCTTATGGGTTCTCCACCATTCATTCATGTTATATGTAAAATTTTATCAAAAATTATTCATGTTATGTTCTCATTCTAACATGTTTTAGATTCAAAATTCATCCAAAAAATAAAAAAATCACAACTAAGTCAATTTCAAGTTTAACATAATGTAAATAACATAAAAACATTAAAACTAGAAAATAAAATTGATAGTGAAATTGAAAATCATCCATAAATTACAAATATTCATCAATGTTTAGTTGAAAATTATACTTTAATTGATAGCACTCTAGGTTGTTGTGTGTTTAATCTTTAAAAATAGAAAAAACATATGATTTTTTATGAAAGAAGTGAATAGTTTTATGTTTTAGTTTATGGAAGGAAAAATAAGTCATGTGATTTTTTATGGATGTTAATATGGAAATCAAAGGATAAACGCTCTATTTAATGGAAAAAATGGGTTTAAACCAATTAAGTGAACTAAACCAACCTGGTTCATGGCTCAAGTTTAGTTTATAAACTAAGATGCAGTTCACTAACTAAAGTTTGGTCTATAAATTAGGAATTATAAAAATCAAGTAATTATAAATATATTAATTAACTTAAATAATTAATGTTATAATATAAATTTTTTATTTAATATAAAATAATTCATGATTAATGATGATTCAAATAATTAATATTAATGGAATTGCTGATAATATAAGAATGCAAAATATAATGTTAATATTAATGATGATTCAAAATCCTTACACATTAGCTCATTAGTTGATTCAAAAATAATGTCATCAAGATATATTTGACGAATAAGAATGTCATGCTTATGATGTTTAATAAATACAGTTGTATTAACTTTACCTTTTATAAAACCATTTTTTTTGACAAAAATATACCCAGTCTATCATGCCAAGCTTTAGGGGCTTTGTCACATCCTCATTTTTAGCGCAAAAAAGTATTAATGATTTGGGTAATAAAATTATTCCTATACGATCAAAAATAGGGTAATGACATGGAATTATGGAAATACATGTATTTCAAGGTGAAATTATAAATATTATGATAACGATAGGAAATATCTATCAGGATTAAGAAATGATGATAAGATGATAGTAGATTAAGTCGAATGCAAAAAATAAGCTCGAACATGTAAAATTGTATCGAGCGATAAATTGCACATATATCGAGGTAAAAATATTTACGTATGCATAGAAATGTATGCAATTAAGGAATTAAGATAAATTATGATTGTGTTTGGAGTATATATAATTTATAAATTAAGTATGATTAAGGATCGTATAAATGAATTATATGAGTGAGAAATGTACATGTAATACATATACGTATAGAAAAAAAAATAATTGTGGATTAGTGGAAACAAATGGAATATTAAATAGGTATATTGAAATATTAAATTAAGGATGATTAATTAAGGATTGATATTACATTTATGAAGGTATATTATGGTATGAAAATATTAGAAAATTTAAATTAGTAATTTTTAGTAATTTTTATTAATGATATCATGATAATGTCATAATTAAATTATGGAATTTATGGAGTGAATAAATGGGTATTATTTAGATAGTAATAAAGTATTATTTTAGACATGTGATGGAAGGAATATAGTATGGATTAATTTAATTATTAATTAAAGATGGTGTGGAAGTTGAATAATGGATTGATGATGTGGAAAAATAAAAATTGAATTATATTAATTTGATGAGGTGGAAATTATCAAATTTGAATTTATGTGTTATTAAAAGATGAAAAAGGTATATTGAATAAATAAATAGAGGTATGGGTAATTGGAAAGAAATATTGGGAAGTGGTGTAGTGGAAAGAGAGAGAAGGTGGAAATATTATTTTAATTAATTAAAAATGATGACATAGAGGGGCATTTTATGTGGTATACGAAATTTGAAGTTTTAAAGGAGTATAGATACATATTTTAAGGAATTAAGGAAGGAGAATACATATATTTTATGTATTTTTCTTTTAAAATGGTATAATGGAGGGTTTTAAGGGGGTAGTTGAGGGTGTATGAGCCTTATGTTGCACATGCCCTACCCATCACCCATGACATACGATTTTTGCCCCACATTTCCCTCAAAACACATCATTTTCTCTCCTTTGGAAAGAATGGCCGAATGCTTTCCATATACTCCTTATCTCTTCCTTTCATTCTTATCATTTTCTTCATGATTCTTCCTTATTTTCTTTAGAAAACCGAAACAACACTTCTTCTTACCTTCATTTCTACTTGAAACCTTATGAAGAATACAAGTTCTATGCATTCTAAAGAAGATGGAATCAAGATTTCTTTCTTTCTTGTTTGGTCATAAAGAATCCGTATCATTCTCTTTAAGGAGGCTTCAAACCGCAACATGTCAAGCTCTTTTTCATTTGGATTTGTCAAGTTTATCATGGCTTGGTGTGAGTTCTTTCATGTGAGGTCAAAATGACTTCATTTTCTTCTTATCATGTTAAAGGCCGAACCACTTTCTTGTTGCTTTTAAAAGAGTAAGTTAAGATCCATCTTATTCATTCATTATCCTTAAAACTATAACTTAATGATGCCTAATCCTTCTTTGCTTGTTGGATCTTGCTTGTGAGGTACATGCATGGGAATATTTGGATGGAAAATGAGTTGAGATGAAAGGATCCTTATGGATCGGTTGAAAATGCCAGGAAAGGATCAAGTTTAGATCTTTTTAGTCATTTTTTATTCAAAGGTGAGCTAGTTTTGATGATGGATCTTTAAGATCCATGTTCTTTTTAGTATTTTGGTACCTTGGCCAAATTGATTATTGTTATTTCATGAGATGGCAGAATCATTTAGAGTATAAGGAGGTTATGGCCGAATGCTATGGTTCATGATTTAGTAGTTTTAGCTTTTTATTTCATAGATTAGTTGATTAGAGTTGTAAATTTGATTGATTCTTAGTGGATTGGGTGTGTGTATGTGTTTGTGTGGTGTTTTAAGGGTTGGACGAAAATGGTAGTAATATTACTACTAAAATGGTAAATTAAGAACTTAATTGAAAGATTTAAAAAGGTTAATTAGTGATTAATTAAAATATGAGTAAGTTAACATAAGATAAATGATGGTTAAAGGGGTGATTTAAGTGGTAAATTAATATTATTAAGTTAAATGATTAAAGAATAAAATAAATGATTATAAGATTGATAATATTATATGGTTAATAAGTAAAGAAAAAAAAATTATGATAAGATTGATAAATTAGGTATGGAGCATTATTAATGATAATAAGGATAAGGGGGCATATTTATTGAATAAGGACAAAATCATTTAAGAAGATGTAAGATATTATATTGGAAGTATATAGATATAATAAATATAAAGATTTAAAAAATTTATAGCTTAATAATTCAAAATAATGAAATAAGATATGGATATAATAATTAAATAAAGATAAAAGAATTATTGATTAGACTTAAAAAAAAAAACAAATGTGGAAGGTATACGGCAATGTGTTGGTAAAAGGGCTTGAATGATTGATTAATTTAGTAAATGTAATATTATTAGAAACTTAAATGAGCAATTAATAAATGGTATTAAATAAGGTTGAGAATATTTAAGTATAATGATTAAATAAAGAAATTAAAGTGAGATATATGTAATTTTCAGAATTTATAGAAATGAATTTTTTTTAAATGAGTTATAAATTAATTATGATAAAGGAATTATAAAAGTTTAATGAGTTAAGTAATATAAGGGATTAAATGGGGCTTATGAAGTGATTTATCAATGGTAGTAAGGAGATGATAAAAGAATTAAAATAGCATATGATTGAAATAATGGTTTCATAATAAGATTTAAATGGATAATGATATAAGTATTTAGTAATTAATTGAAGGTTTTGTAAATCATCTGAATGATGAATATAAAGAATTATTGGAATAATTTATAAGAAGGAAATATAGAAATAAATATATTAAAGATGGAAAATCATTAAAACAAATTCATGGTTTCAATATTAAATGATTTAATATTAAGGGTGATATAAATTAGAGTTTGATAATAAATACACGGGTTAATGAAAGGAGAATTATTGAATGATAATTACTAAGTAAAGTTTAAAAGTGTATATTACATATAAGGTTATACACTTAAATAAAATGTTGAAATAGTAATTGTGAGCGCCGGTTTCTGCCGGGGCCCAGAGCAAGGCTTACGAAAGTCACGGACCGGGGACCGCACTTGGAGCGAAAGCACAGTCTTCCTAAGGGGTTCCCTTAGGGAATGATATAGACTCAAAAGAGTCGCAAGGGAGTCACCACCGGATGGTTCCGGATTAGTCCAACCGACCCATAACATGAGTGCTAGTTAAACCCTTCAGAGATTGGGTTCGGGTGGTGGAGATATACTCTATGAATTTCCAAAATCGATTTTACCATTATAGTTGGAATTAATTGTCCTAAGCAGGCAAGCATGCAAGCATAATTGTAAGCACACAGCGCGTCATGTGAATTGGCGTTGCAAGGTTGCACGTAAAATGACGTATAAAGCTATATGGCATTTAGATGGCATGGCATATGCATGTCATGTGATATAGCGATAAAAGTAACATGGCACATGTATGTCATGTGAGCATGAATGACATATCATATGCATGATATGGCAACCTAACATGTAAGCACATATTATGGCAAATAGTGTATGACGTTGTACGTTTTAATGTTTTTGATTCATTTTAGTGTTGGGCGTATAGCATATGCAATGCGTATGCGGGATGAATGGCGTATCATATGTATGATATGTGAAGTGATGCATGACATGGCATATGTTATGACATGGCATAGTAAGTGGCATACCATATGCATGGTATGAGTATATCATATGCATGATATGTGTGATGGTGTAATACATGGCATATGCATGACATGTTAGATGTATGTCATACAAAATGTGTGGCATGTGAAGTGATGCGTGGCATGGCATATGCATGGCATGTATAGTAGAATGTGCTTGTGTTATGTGGCATGACATGTGAAATGTT
>CANYBF010002382.1:0-14541 GCA_948192965.1 Dalechampia spathulata | reverse complement strand
TGATACTACAATAATTTTTAATTAATCATTTTATATTTAATTTCAATATCATATCCATCTTTCTCAACTAAATTCAATTCTAAATAATCATTAACATTAATAAATCTTCCCATTTCTAATATTATTTATTTAATTATATATATATAACCACTAATCCTTTCCCTACATTTTAACTATAATTATATTAAATACAACTTTCATATCTTTTCATACCCATCTTTATTCAAAATTACACAATTTTAAATCATCACATATTATCATATTAAATTAACAAACATATTCATTTACATACATATAAATTAACAAATATTAAATTAACATACATATAATTAATAAACATTAAATGAACACAAATCATGACTTATTATCACATTACAATTACAAACATACAAACCATTATTTTTCAAATTAAATCACATTCATAATAAATAATGACTACCATATATCTAACCATATATAAAATTAATCAACTCAATTAAAAATAATCTTCCTAACAAATATAATAACATACATAATAAATAACAATTCATATATATTTAATCATACCTAGTAAATAACAAATAAATAATTAAATACTCAAATCATTTACACATTTTACATCATATATTTCATAAATATATCATAACATACATAACATATATATTATAATAACCTAATAAATAAATCACATGTTATATCTAATAATATATAATAAATAACTAATTAAATATATCAAACAACCATAAATACTTATATTTTAATATCAAATTTACTTCTAACATAATATATACTCATTTCTATAATTAAATACCTCAATCTTTTATAATATAATCAATAACTTATTTTTTTCAAAAATAAATTTAATTAATATCACCTGTATTCCTTTTCCTCTCCTGCTAGTATAATATAATTTTGAAAAAAAAAATATATCTGCTGAAGGATGATGAAGGAGGAAGACCCACGTTTGCTGTGTCTTTGCCCGAGTGATTAAAAGAAAATAAAACAAGGAGGGGGGGAGGGGAGCTTCTGCCTGAGTGAGAGAGGGAGCGGGTAGCCTGGGTGAGAGAGGGAGCAGGGAGCCTGAGTGAGAGAGGGAGTAGGGAGAGCTTCTATGTGAGGAGAGGAGGGGGGCTTCTACCGAGGGGGAAGGTATAAGCAGGAGGAAGGGTGGGTGGGTGGGTGGGTGGGCCCCAGCATGCATGGTCAAAGTAGTTGGCCGCTATGAAGACCAACGGCCAACTTTGGCATCAGATGGCACTGGCAGATGGCAGTTGCAGGTGGCACAGATGGCAGTGGCAGAGATTCCCTGTTGGGCATAAAGTTGGCCGCTGATTTTAACAGAGGCCAATTACACGTGTCGCTCATTCCCGCATCTTCGTTCATCATGTGTCACGCCACATCAGTTGCTGCTTGCCACGTAATCTGGCCGCTGGTTTTACCAGTGGCCAACCCTATTCCCATACCAAATCCAGAATTTCTTTTTTTTTCACCCCAAATACAGATTTCCAAATATTTAAAACCCCAAATCAAGAAATCCCCCTCAAATACACATGATGCTCTAGAGCATACACTAACACTCACAACCTCTAACATTAATAAATCATAACAATACATATTTCTTATTTATATACATACTTATGTGTATAATATACACACTTAATAAACATTAAATCATATATTCCTTATATGTATTAAAACTTTAAACTAACATATAAAGTACATATACTACAGGATCACTCATTTCATCATATGTGCACAATTAATACCTATCACACATATACAAATAAATAACATATTCATTTAAATGAATAAATGCATTCATCATAAAAATATTCTTTCTATCAGCCCTTCATGCATATTCAACTTTATAAAACATCTTTTCATCTGTTTCTACCATTTTCTCTGTAAATTCCATATCATATGGAATTTCTCTATTCATAATGCACTTTTCATTATAATCATCAAGCTATCACATTTATGCATCATATTTGATTCATGCATTTCATGCATCCATCAATCATTCATTGTCACATATTTATAAAACTAATGCATATAAGAGTGTTGTGCAAATCAAGATGTGACATCGAAACTCTTTTTCAATGATACTTAAAGTTCATGGCTGAAGCCATGAAAATTCATGAGTTTTGCTTTTGACTGAAACCTTTCCTTGATGAATAACTTTGTTTTATGTTTGATCTCACTCTCTAAGATAAATACATACTTGATTTAGGTGGAGATCAAGCTTAAGGAGGTGAAAGTGAAAAGTTCTAAATAGATCCATGGGTAAAACAAGTGAAGAGCATATTTAAGTTGAGTTTTTGATTGTTTGATTAAAGGTGAGCCTTGGTGAGTATGAATAAGTAGTAGATTCATTATATTTGTGCATTTTGTATGTGATTTATAGCATGGGTGAATTGTTTGAAGTTTTTTTGGTAGATTTTATTGATGATTTAAAGGTTAAAGTAGTTAATGATGTAAAAAGCATGAAATAAAGTGATTAGTGATTGTGTGGGTGTGTGTGTCTTATGATTTCCCTCTTGGCCAAATCATTTAAGGTTATTACTAAATAATGGTAAGTTAAAACATGATCTAAAGTGATTTAATAAAAATAGAAGGTTAATAGTCAAAAAGATGATAAAATCTAAGTGATAAGATAAGTATATTTGATGATTTAAGGCTAAATTTTCATTTTAAGTATATATGGTTTAAAAACTATGAAAGATGATTAAGTTAAAGTATGATTTAAGTATTTAACTTTGAATTGGAGTTTAAATGGAAGTTTTATAAAAATATGTATATATGAGCATATGGCATAGTTAAATAAATTGGGCATAAGACATGATTTTGAGAGAATAAATGGAACTAAAATGGAAGCATGCAGCCTTAACATTTTTATGGACTTAAATGATTATTAAAATAAGCATATTAAGTGTATTTAGAAGATTTAATGAAGTCATAAATAAATAGCATAAACTTTTTGGTTAAGGTCAAAGTATGTTGACTAAATTGGAGGATATAATGAAGTATGACATAAACTATGCTATGAAACTTATGATAAATTATAATTGAGAATTAAAAAGATTATTAATTATGATAAATTTTAATAAGGAGTTTAATGAATTGGTAAATTAGTGGTATAATAAATGGTTATGATTAAGAATTTGGATAATGAATATATTAAGGTATGTAGCATATAAAAGGTGATGGTAAAATAATTGATACAATAATATGAAGTGCTAAGTGTGTAAGTGATAAGCAATCATAAATATATGTTACTGGATGTGTGATTAGGTATGATAATGACAAGAATATATTAAAGTAAGGTTACTGTTTAAGTTATTAACTGGTTATATGACAGGAGTATTATAACGGGTTTGTTATCAAAAAATTATTAAGTGATATCAAATGCTTTGCTAATAAGTTCTGATATTAAACATTCTGATTATATGCATGAAATATTATACAATTTTATTAGATAACAGAAGTTAAATATGAAGAGTACTATACTAAGAAACTGTTAAGGACATATGATCAGGATATTACTAAGTAATCAGGATTATGATGTTAACTGATTTTATATTATATCTTAATAATGTCTGTCATAATACTTTATGTTTTAGCAGTAACTAATTATTAGCAGAATATAAATATGATTAGTTATAAGCATCTGACTAAGTTACAAATTTTGGATATTAAGTGATCAGTTTTCAAATGATAACAGTTTAGTGAATTGGTAGTAAGATATTAACTCATTGACAGAATATCAGTATGATATTAGTTAAGGAAAAAGATAAGAATTTATTTAAATAATATGTGCTGGTTCTTTATATATGGTAAGTGACATGAAATTATCTGTTTAGTAATTGATATTAAGGTATCAACTATTTTATTAAAGGATGTAGCAATAAAGGATAACATATTTTATTAAGAAATGCTTTGAAGCAGAAAATAAATTAGATGTTAATTAAAATAACTTATATGAGTAGAGGATACTAATATAAATGATAGTATGGTTTTTATATTTGATGTTTAGATACAGTAAAGGAATTGGACTATTATAAATGGTTCATGAGTTTTGAACAGTAGTATATAAATTACAAACATGAAATAATAAATAATTGTTTTGGAATATCAATTATTAATTAAAGATGAACATTGCATTATAATTAGGTAATTCAGTGGATAATCGTCATGTACCATCAAAGGATTTAAACAAGGGAAAGGACAAAAAGTTTATGCTAGTTTAATTGGAAGTCCTAAATCAATAAATGATTAAAGGGGCAATAATATGGTAACACAATAGCATTACATAATTAATAATGATATAATGATATATATATATATATATATATATATATATATATATATATATATAATTATCATGTCATAAACATCATTGCATTTATCATGAAATATGGCGTAGCATGACATGGAAAAATAAGGAAGATAGAAAATAAACAAATGAAAGGAAAATGATTATATAAAGGTATTGGGTATTATGAAGTGAAATTCCTATGGAAATAAAATGGAAAAATAAAGGATATGAAAATTAATGAAATGATTATGAAGTGGATTTTAGTATATTAAATCATATATATGGAATGGAAAGAAAATCCAATACAATGTGCACATATTAAGACAATGATATGATATGAAATGATACAAGAAAATACGAGGGAGAATGTATAACATGAATGCATTCTCATAAATAAGCATTTTTCATGAAAATATGATGTTGATACAATAATTGGTATGATGTTTTGCACTCATGCAATTAAATGCTAAAATAACATACATACCATAACATTCATATTTATAATTATAATGATAATGATTTGACATTGTTAATAATGAAAATGACTTTGATGGAAATAATAATGATAATGAAAATGATATTAATGATATGGAGCATAACTGCGAATAACTAATGAATAATGAAATGTTAGAAATGGATATTGATCAGAATAATGAATAAAGATAAAACTGGCGTATGATATACATTGAATGATGTAATAAATGATGCATTATAGATAATTGATATTATGTTTAACTGTTATTATTATATCATGAATATGTTCATGAAATTGTTTATAATGTTATTTTATTATTATATTTACATTAAATGATATACTAAGACCACTGAGTTTTATACTCAGCGTTCGTCAATTGATAAACATAAGAATAAGTAAAGCCGAGGAGCAGGATCGTTAGTGATAACAGCTAGACATTCCAATAAGCTATTGGTAAATGGGTTTGGATTTCTTCAGACTTCTATTTCTATAACAGTCGTGCAACTATTAAAATAAGTACTTGACAATAATTAAAATTATGATTGATGGTATTTTTAAATTATTGACAATGTTATTATTAAATGATGGTAACGACTTATGACGATCCTTGAATATATAAAATAATGATATGTGTATGTTAATAATTTAAATAAGGTGATGTTTTAAACTATGACAGTATGATGACACCTCGGAACGATAATGGATCGGATATAGTTGACAAATTATATGCACGATATAATAATAATAATAATAATAATAATAATAATGATAATGACGACGACAACAATAATAATCGTACTCAATTTCATTATTTGAATTTATTTCACTTTTTAACTTGTAATTCTTTTTTTTTTGGAATTTAACGAATGCTAGACAATTTTTATTGTTTTTTTTTTATGATTTCAATCATTTTTTAATGCATGTACATAAGCAATATTTAACATTTAAAGTGATAGAAAAGGAATATTATTTATTTAACAAATATATTTGGTTTTGATAAAAATGATAATATTTTCATTTTTTTCCCTTTTACATTTCAGTTGAATTTAGAAGCTTAAATTAAGATAATAGTTTAAATTTTAATCTGAAAAGTGCTTAAAATTATATTGTATTTATATTAATTAAAATTCATCATAATCCATTTTAATAGAAATAAGGTTTCATTAATACTAGTTCTTGCTAAGTTACTTTTAATATTTAAGCTGACTATTTTAGCAGAATGGTGTTCATTAAAAGTTTGGTATAAACCTTTTGGCATTCTTGCAATGTTGTTCAACTCCATAAATCACTTTAGACGATACATTGAAACAAATAGCATATTCCTTCTTCATGAATAGCTGAAATAGTGTGCTTTTAACTGTTAATGCTTTTCTTCAGCAAGCCTAGAAATTCTGCACAAGGTTGAGGAAAAACATGCACCATACATGCATTAAGGATTATCGCATCCTACTTTCCACAACTCAAATAGCATTCAACTTACAGGCAAAAATGTGCATGAACAACATCCAACAGTCTAAATTACAGAATTACACGTAGATGTCTTGACATATCTTAATTACAGATCTTGTTTAAAAGTCAAAAATTTTAGCCCTGCCGTTCATCATCTGCTGTGTCCCATGCAGGTAGCATCTTTCTCCAATGTGCATGGCCTAAGGAGTCTGCTACACTGTTGACAATAGCCAATGGAGTCCGAACCTGGAAAATGAGATGGTTGGTTTGTTTCTGCAACTAGCCATCAAGTCGGCAGAAAAACCACCGTATATTTATTGATTCTGTTTCAGAATATAGACTATGCAATTCCCATTTCAGTAAGGTGTTTTTCTCGCAATCTGTGAGCCATGATCTTTTAATCCTATAGGCATATGCATTAATTCCAGAACTTAAGAGTTCGATGCAATCTGTTCCAGAATCCAATTGGGACTGCCATCCCTAGCTCCTCCGGTTCTTTAAATTTTGCTTTCTCGCTTAATTCCTCAAATGCATCAACAAGATTTTGTAGCCTTGCAACGAATTCAATCAGAAGTGATGTAAATGTCGCCAGACTCAATGCACTTGCACTTTCGTAAGTTTTTGATTCTTCCACCTGCGGCAGTGTTTCAGTAAACGAAGTACGAGCTGGCCAGGAGATCTGTTTCTTCGACATGGGGTCAGGGGGAAGGCTCGGAGACAAGGTGGACTTGGTGCCATTGGTAGGTACATGACCATCCCAGCTTTTTGGTATGGTCAATGATCTGAGATCTAGCACAGCTTCGCTGCGGGATTTGTGTTTAAGGACTCTATCAGCATCATCTTCAAAGCTAATAGATTCCTGGGGCTCTCCCATATCCTTTCCAGAATTTCCAATTTCCCAGCTTTCTGCATTGACAAGAAGATACGATTTTTTGTCCACCTTATTTTGCAACTCTTCTGCTGCCTCATGAACTTCATAAAGAATATCTCCTGAACCTAGTTTCTCCATCCTTTTCACTTTGTTGCCCAGTTCACGCAACACTTTAGCTCCTTCTGCTCCAACCCTTCGAAGCTCCCGATGGAAGACTTGTCTTCTCTCAGCAGGAGCCTATGCATTCAAACGGCATTAATTATACAAGTCAGAGGAACACAATCAACTTGGACATAAATTGAATCTCTTGGCAAAAGATGAATAGATGGGCCAGTATATGAAGCTACAGCTTTTAACGTGCAAAGAATCTGCAATCATATTATCATGCATCGGTTCTTTGTTGGTGTAGAAGAAGCAAGTATAGGCAGTGATTCACAAATAAACTAATATTCATTAAACGACAGAGAAGCATCCATCGAAGATCAAAGGACCCAGCTGATCAGAAAAGCTAGAGCCAGTTCCTGATAGGAAATGACACCAGCTCGTACATCTTAGCGAGGTATTGTCATAGAGAACAGTCTCTAGAAAGATACCGTAGTGTAATCATTTCAGCATGCAAATTCTTGTCAGGTAACCTTCGAGCTATTAGGCCACGAAGTCTTCAACCAAGGCACAAGGTCTTTCCACTTGATTAAAATTCCTTTCACCAAGGCTATCAAGGACAAGTTGAGAAAAGCTTGTTTGGGATTATTTGATCATGTGAGTCACGAGTTCAATTAACACCTTAAGTTAGAAGAATCGATCATATCGAAAAAGATATACAGGAAGACTTGCTCTAATATGAAAAGGAGTAGCATGACATGATTTAATTGCCCAGCATGCTCCAAAGATGTCACCCAAAATTGTATTGAGTTGGAAAACGAGAATTCCTACCACTGGTCCAATTACCTGAGATTAAATCATATCATCCAGTACCAGAGCAGCAAAACATACTCTTTAGATAATGGAAGAAGCAAAAAAGGTGACACACAAATAAACATTCAACATGATGGATTATGTTTATCAAATCTCAACTATTCAACAGGAAATGAATTGTCATGTTTACAAAACATGAGGGGATCTCAATCCAAAATTTATAACCCTGTAGCTAGATAAAATAGTTTCAATAACAAAGCAATACCTTTATCAGCGATTTAGCAAATACACTAATCTGTAAAATCATAAGCCCGGTAATAAAACTATCAGATGATTGACTAAAGAAAACTACAATTAATCTTTAGATCTGTCGTTGTTAAAAGAACATTCTCCATGATGATACAATGCATGTTACTTGAGGATTCTAAATGTGTCATTGATGCAGATGAGGAATATCAGTTATAATTTCTTTTAATGACACTGAGAATGTCATTCCAATTCCAGCAGAATGCAAATGAAATACTGACTGGACCAATGTTTTCAAAATTAATTCAGAGATTGAAAAATTACTCTACCTGTATCTCTGATAGAATACACCCGTGCAGCGCCATGATCATGAATGCACAATGTCTTAGAGCACCACTTACTTTGACATAGTTCTTCCAAGGGTATTCAAATGATTTGTAAGGACCATGAGGTGGCTCCCAAATAGCAAATCCCATCTTCATTGATGACAATTAAGAACAGTGTTAATAAAGAAGCAAAAGATAGCCGAATCATTATTTGGGTATATTGCAATCAAGATTACCAGCGCATCCTCTTGGCTCGTAGACTCTACAGCTGCTCTGTAGCCACGATAAACTGGGTCATCAGAAGCTTGGTAAGTTAGAATTTTAGAAGGGATCCTTTCATATTCAACACAATTCAGATACCCATTGACGCAACCTGAATACGAGGTCGGACATGTTAGTCAATCCTGAAGCCATTGCCTTGTTAATGCACGTTGGAAAATTTCCAACAACTCGAAGTACTATAGTATACAAAGGAACAGACAACAAATAAAGCAACCTTCCAAAGAAGTAGCCACCCCCATGAAATTTTTTGCCACCAAATTATGCAAATCCTCGCCAGCCCAGATGGGGTAGATGAGAATATTTACTGCCAGAGAAACACTAGCACCTAGCGCAATGAGAATAAATCTTGTAACGGCCGTATGAATGAATTCCCTTGTCCTGTAACCAGATACCATGACCATACAATATGTCAACAAGAATACCCGGAACCCATATTCGTAGGGTTTCATTGTTGGATAGAGTTTTATGTAACTTGCCGCAAAACCTGACAGCCAAAGAGCAAAAAGTGGAAGGTAAGATATTTAATAATTAATGTCGCAAAGTGATGACCTGAAAATGATGATTGTGAAATCAGACATACCCATGGAAAAGATACTGATAATGATAAAAACTTCTTCCCAGTCCCCAGAAAATTTAGCCAACTCTGCCATTCCTAGAGCAAGGCCTCCAGCTGACAATGTCCCAAGCCCGCGATTAAATCCTTTACTAAGAGTTGCTCCTGAGAAATTATAACATCAAAAGTTGAAAAAAAGAATAAACAGTGACTAATCATGAAATTTTCATTAGAAGCTACACCAACAACACATGAATTTCAGTTATGATCATCAGGTAATCCGCAATCATTCTCGGATAAAGTGGAAGCTTGAACCGCCCTCATACTAAAGTAAAGACCATATAAAATTTGTCGAAACCCCAGATAAATCTGATAGCTGAAAATGAATACCAGAATGAATCATGGAAAAAATAATACCGTATAAACTGGATTCTAGCGTGACTGAGCACGCATAAAACTCCATTTAATCTTCTGTCCTGTTTACGTTTCATTCATTTGGGCAAAAAAAGAAAACGACTGCAACTGTAATACACAATTACACATGTGACCGTACTAAAAAAAAGGTGTGGAAGAGGAAAACAAAAACGACCCACAAACAAGTAACTATTCGTACACATAAACCAGAAATCCTAAAAATTCAGAAAGAAAAGATGGAAAAGAAAGAAAGAGAATTACCTATACTGAATTCAAAGACAACAACAACAGTAAGAACAGCCCAAACAGAGTAACGACTGAAGTCTTTAATAGGTTCTTTCAAGAAAATAAGCAATGAGATAAGCATCAAAGCCAAACCCATTTTAGCAGCGAAAACAATCTTTCTTGGGTCATTTCTACCCATCTCATAAGCCTCAATGGTAACATCTTGTATGTTTCTAACAAATCCAATAATCTTATCACATAAATAACGATAACTGCAGTAATTTCTTGATGGATATTGTTCATCTTCTATGTTAGGAAATCCGAGCTCTGAATACCCTTTTGTTGAAAGCAACAATCTTTCTCTTTTCTCTGCTAAAGTATAGCGAAAAGATCCCAGCTTTCCTGCCATGGCTCTTACCTCTCTGTTCTCTTTCCTTTTTCTTCTTCTTGGCTTTTTTTATTTCTTTTGCTCTTTGACTAGTAAAAATACGAACAAATCAGAATCTCGATATTCTGCCAAATCTCGATTGAAGAGAATAATTGAGAAGAAAACAGAGGAGAAAATTGCTTATGAATCAATAAAAAGGAAATGCAGTGAATCTGAGTAAGAGACCAGGGAACGGCGTCGTTTCAGTCGAAAAATTTGAAGAGGATATAAAGCTTAAAATGGAAAGTGGTGAGCAGATAAGTGGTGGCCCGCTGATCAACGACGAGCATTTCGCCACGTAAGCCAATGAGAAGCAGAGAGTGACGTAATTTTGAGACTTGGATTTGGTAAAAGATGTACGGAGAAGATGTGCGCCCTTTGATTGGATGGTCCACCTCAACATGTGAACGCATAAACATATAGTAATTATTACCATGATCACAAATAATGTTTATTTGCGCCATATTTGCTTAGTATATTTAATTTAAATATTCAGTTTCAGTATATTTTTATAAATTATTTAGGGATAAAAAATTAACAATTATGTTTAAATATAAAAATTGTTTCATAAGGTTTTAGAGTGTAACATTAATGCGACTTTAAAAAAATACTTTGCATTATTTTGGTCTGAAAAGTTTTTAACAGTGTCATTTGGAATGGTAAATAGTGAGATCTACCCAAATAATATGCTCCAACTAAATTAAATTTTTTATCTTTGTTTAAGAATTTTATTAAGACTAGAAGGAAAAATAAATTTATTTTTTTATATTTAAAAATGAGGAATGAAAATAAGAATAAAAGAAAATACGAATGAAAATAAATTTTCTTTTCTTTTCTTTCTCTTCCCAATATTTTTATTTAAATTAATTGTTTTTTCCCATAATTAAATTAATTTTAATTAATTAAAATAATTAAATTAATTAAATTAATTAATTTTATATTAATTTATTAAATATTTTATTAATTAAAAAATATTTAATATTTGAGCCATTAATTGATTTAATAAGCTTAAATTATAAATTTGAACCATTAATTAATTAATAGGTTTAGTTTAATTTTAATCTTAATTAATTTAAAATTAAATTAATTAATTTTATATTAATTTATTTAATATTTTTTAATTAAAGGATGTTTAGTAAATTAGGTCATTAATTAATTTAATAGGTTTAATTTCCTAAAGATGCATGATAAAGGCAGTTATCATATTGATTATGGAGGAAGTGCAAGAGATTGGTACGTGATAGTTATCAATATTTAAAATGACAATTATATGAGAGAATAAATAGCAAGTGAAGCCAATCATCAAGGGACGAACAATCAACCATCAAAAATCATTCTGAAGCAACTTTCTTTCTAGTTTTATTTCCTTCAGCCTTTATTTATTTCCCTTTATTTTTAAATAGTCTTCCTTTTAATTTAATCACCTGTTATTTTCATAATAGATTCTTGTTTAGCATTATTTTCCTGAGCTTAATTTTCAATTACAAATAAATCGAAGATGCACAATTATTTTGATCAAGAACTTATAAGGCACATATAGTTTGAGAATACTTTAATTCTCTCGCACGCTGCCAACATACAAAAAATCACGAACATCTTTTTGGCATGCTTGATGGGACCCATTGAGGATGCCTACAAGAACCATAAGTACTTTGGAAAAAGAAATTGAGTCTGAGTCTTAAGACTTGGGAGCACCCATTACTGCAGTAAGGGTTTTAGCTTTAATGGCACAAATTGAGGGGAACTTCCCTAAAAGGTAGAAGTAGAGGAAACTACATAGGCCTCTCCTATGGTCGTGCTTTCCCTAAGAAATGAGCAATTCTACGCTAGGCTAGTATTAGTTGTAAGGAGTTCTATGGAGGAAATCTTTGGGAAACTAGCCCAAGAAATTGTAACTTCTGTAGGGGATGTTAATAAAGATTTGACTAAGTTCGTTATAGATGCAACTAAGATTATAAAAACTATTGGTAAGACAATTGCTGCAACGAAAGTAGGAGAGGTTGATTTCTACAAGAGCAAATAGGTCTCTAAGGAACTCGGGGGCAAGGGGAAGTCTCTCATATTAGTATTGGTGTTGGGAAAACATATCAACCACCCTATAAGAGGGAGGAAATCCACCTTCCCCTAAGATGTAATCCTTTTGGAAGCTGCTAAACTATAGGCAAGAGTCCTAACCAAAATCAATTCCATGGATATACTAATCTCATATCTCATCCTATCCATTATGACGATTTAAGATATATTCAAAGCTCGGGGAGCAATGTAAGGGAAAGACCATTTCCCTCACCACAACCTATGTCGATTAATGTTGACACTGTAAAGGAAGTGGTGCAGGAACTATAAGAACCTGGTCTACGACAAATAGGACGTCCAGAGTTTCATAAACCATATCCTGATTTTGTTGATAGGGAAAATCCTTACTCTAGAGGTTATAAAGTTCCTAATTTCTCCTTATTTACATGAGAGAATGGGCAATCAACTGTTGAGCACATTGCTAGATTTACCATTCAATGTGGTGAATTGGTAAATTACAAAATTTTTAATCTTTTTAAGTTACGTCTATTTCCTAACTCTTTGACTGGGGCAGTTTTTATATGGTTCTTAACTTTGCCTAGGAATTTGATTTGTACGTAGCTGAAAATGGAAAGATAGTTTCACACATAATCTTTTAGAATTGAGCCACAAGTTTATATGGCAAAGTTATCTATGCTAATACAAAGGCCTGAGGAATTTGCTGATTATTTTATTGCAAGGTTCAAAAAGCTAAGAAACCGATGCAAGATTTTTCTACCAGAAATAAAGTTTGTGAAAATAGCTCAGCATGGGCTAAACATTGAGTTGAGAAAGAAATTCCAAGGAATGAAATTTCATAATTTCTATGAGATGGCAGCCAAGGTGTCAGAATATGAGGAGCTACTAAAGGAGGAGAATCATAGAAGGAAGGTAACTATGGGAACTTATTATCAAGAAGTCAACTAGAATATGGCTGTGGTTAATTTGATAAGAGAATTATGAAGTTCTCTAAAAGATCAAAAATAATGATAGTAGAGGAAGACTCATTTCCTCCAGTGGCAATAGTGAAGTTCCCTAAAACTTTCCTTAGGCCTGGATGGATGTCAAAGAATATTGGTGAAAGAGTTAAAGACAAGATTAGGCGGTTAGAAGGCCAATTGAGGGATCTTAGGTTGGAGGTTGAAAGGAAGAGGGCAGACATTAAGATTTATAAAAAGAGGTCGGAGCTAATGATCAGAGACTATAAGAACTACAAAAGAACTGAGTCAAGATTTCAAAGGAACTAACCCAGGTTTGTAACTCAACCAGGTCCAAGGGAGCAGTGGTAACTTCTTAGTCATAAGAAGTTTCCCTAACCTTTAACTTGCATACAAAAGGTGAGACTCTAAAGGAAGAACCTAGCTAAGAAATACAAAGCTATAGGAATTCATAAAAAGGCAAAAAGCAAGGGGCATCAAGGGGAAGCCAAGAAGGGAATGACTGATGAACTTGGGGAAGAAGAGGGAAATCAAGGAAAAGAAGTCAAACCTAAAGTGAAGTTTGGTTGGAAGTCGATAGAGGATGATATAGAGTCCATTGGGAGCAATGAAGATATAAGAGACATGTTTATGGTAAGTAACATTCCTATTCCTTTTGGTTATACCACTTCCTTTTTGTTATTACCAGTATATTTTTAAAAGTAAAAAGAAAATAGAGTAGAAGTATAAGGAAAAGGAGAGGAAGCCAGGTAAAATGAGAAAATACACATACCTGGGGTGACAAGAGCTAGCAAGATTTCAACTTTTAATGTAGTCAGTAGGGTCACTGTAGCACCCTAATTTTGGATCGGTCGGATTGATTGGGATGAATCGAGCTTATCTCCTCGTCGTTTTGCCCTTACGGGCATCTCGGTTTGTCCCAGTGCATTCCAGGATTCAAGTTAGGGCTGCCTTAGGGGCATTTTTGGCTTTTTGGGCACTTACCCGTTCGGGTAAGTGTTGGGAGCGAATCGGGTATGTTTCTTACCCGATCGGGTAAGTAACTTACCCGTTTCGCCTCCCTAACTTACCCGA
>CANYBF010002323.1:0-81173 GCA_948192965.1 Dalechampia spathulata | reverse complement strand
GACATCTGCATTGAATGTAAGAGTTACTATCAAACTGTCGCTTCTAATCTCTAATCCTGTTTCTCTGTGTTTTGATGCAAAGATATTCTTTTGGTTTGCTGATTCAAAATAAAAATTTTTAAATTTCTTCCGCTGCTCATTTACTACGCAAACCAACAGCACCTTAATATTCTGAGTACTCTATTTTCTCAGCTTACATCTTTGGGCTATAAAATAGAGTTTCAAGAACGTGCAGAACTTCTACTCTAAAGTCTACCAAATTCGTATGATCAGCTCATCATCAACTTAATAAATAATATTCTTTCCAATTCTCTGATCTTTGATGATATAGCAACAACAATTCTCGAAGAAGAAAATCGTCGGAAGAACAAGGAGGACAAACAAGCAGGTTCACAACAAGTGGAGGCTTTAACGGTGATAAGAGGGAGATCAACAGAACGTGGCCTAAGTAGGAGTCACAATCATGGCAGGTCAAAATCAAGAAGTAAGAAGAATTTCAAATGTTACCACTGTGGTAAGAAGGGTCACCTGAAGAAGGATTGTTGGAGTATGAAGAATTCCAATTCTCAAGGGAACGTGGCAAGTACTTCAAATGATGTCAATGTATTGTGCTATGAAGCAGCAATATCTACTGAGAACAGGAAAAAGTATGTTGATGTATGGGTTCTTGACTCAGGAGCAAGTTATCACATGACCTCTCGAAGAGAATGGTTCCATCATTATGAACCTATCTTAGGAGGATTTATGTATAGCTGCAAAAATAATGCCTTAAAAATTATAGGCATTGAGACCGTCAGATTGAAGATGCATGATGGAATAGTCCATACTATTCAAGGAGTACGACATGTGGAAGCCCTCAAGAAGAATTTGTTGTCTATGGGACAGCTGGATGATCTAGATTGCATTATCAAAGTTCAGAAAGGCGTCATGAGGATTAGCCGAGAAGCGTTGGTGATTATGAAAGGAGAAAAGGTTGCTGCAAATTTGTATATGCTGTGTGAAGAGACTGTGTAAAAAGGAGAAGCATCTGTTGCTTCAAGTTCAAATGAAAGATCTACAATGGTGTGACATCAGAAACTTAGACATATGTCTGAACAAGGCATGAAGATTCTTGCTGAGAAAGATATACTTCCGGGTCTTACAAAGGTGTCATTACCCTTTTGTGAGCATTGTATTACAAGCAAGCAGCATCAATTAAAGTTCAACATATTCAATTCTAGAAGCATGAATATTCTTGAATTGGTTCACTTTGATGTATGATAAACACCAATTTCGTCACTAGGAGGAGCGAAGTACTTTGTGTCCTTTATTGATGATTACTCTAGGACATGTTAGGTGTATCCTATCAAGAGTAAGGGAGATGTGTTTGCAACCTTCAAATCCTACAAAGTGCGGGTTGAACTTGATTCAGGTAATAAGATCAAGTGTTTAAGGACAGATAATGGAGGAGAATATACTGATAATGAATTTGATAGCATTTGCAAGTAGAAAGGCATTAAAAGGCAGTTCATTATGGCATATACTCCACAGTAAAATGGAGTGGTAGAGTGGATGAACAGAACTCTGTTAGAAATAATGAGAGCAATGTTGGGAGCTACATGTCTAGAAAAGGTGTTTTGGGTAGAAGCAGTCAACACCACCTGTTATGTGATCAATAGGCCTCCATCTACAGCAATTGAATTGGAGACACCAATGAAGATGTGGACTGAGAAGTCAGTTGATTATTTAAACCTCCATATATTTGGAAGTCTGGTGTACGTGATGTACAATGCTCAAGAAACTACAAAGTTGGATCCGAAATCTAGGAAGTGCTTGTTCTTGGGGTATGCTGATGGTGTGAAGGGGTATCGCCTGTGGGATCCCACTGCCCACAAGGTCATAGTCAGCAGGGATGTTATCTTATTGGAAGATAAATTCAAGGGAGATGATGATAACACTTTGAAAGAAAGTTCAGAAACTATAGCTATACAGGTGGAAAAGAAGTCTACAGAAAATGATTCTTCTGAAGCAACACCAGAGCATGAGGAAATAGAGTCAACCGAGTTTGAAGAGGTAGATCTTGGAAAGGGAAAATGTGCAAAGTCAATACCATCATGGCATAATGATTATGTTATGGGTAGTAATGTTACATACTGTCTTTTAACTGAGGAAGGGGAACCATCAACTCTCCAAGAAGCAATGAACAGTTCAGATGCATTTTAATGGATAGCAGTAATGCAGGAAGAAATGGAAACTTTGCATAAAAACAAGACTTGGGAGCTCGTGACATTGCCACAAGGAAGAAAAGCCATTGGTAACAAATGGATCTTTAATATCAAAAGAAACAGTGAGGATCAAGTGGAGCGGTTTCGTGCAAGATTGGTGGTTAAAGGCTATGCTCAGAAAGAGGGGATTTACTTCAATGAAATATTTTCCCCTGTGGTTTGATTGACAACTGTTCGAGTAGTTCTGGTAATGTGTGTTACATTTTATTTACATTTGGAACAACTAGATGTGAAAACATCTTTTCTTCATGGAGATCTTGAAGAAGAAATTTATATACTCCAGCCATAAGGTTTTGAAGAAAAAGGAAAGCAAAACTTGGTTTGCAGGTTGAACAAATCTCTATATGGTTTAAAGCAAGCGCCTAGGTGTTGGTATAAGAGATTTGATTCCTTCATCATGAGCCTTGGATACAACAAACTGAATGCAGACCCTTATGCATATTTCAAGAGGTTTGGTAGTGATTTCATTATCTTGTTATTGTATGCAGATGGCTTATTGGTAGCAGGCCTTAACAAAGATCATATTGAAGAATTGAAGGCGCAATTGGCTAGAGAATTTGAAATGAAGGACTTGGTTAACAAGATTCTAGGGATGCAAATTCACTGAGACAGAAGCAACAGGAAGATTTGGTTTTCTCAGAAAAATTATTTGAAGAAGGTTTTACGACGCTTTAACATGCAAGACTGTAAGCCAATTTCTACCCTCTTTCTGTTAGTTTTAAGTTATCATCCAGTATGTGTCATAACAATGAAGAAGGAAGGATGGAAATATCTCGAGTATCGTATGCATCAGTAGCGGGGAGTTTAATGTTTGCTATGATTTGTACACGACCAGACATTGCATATACAATGGGAGTAGTGAGTCGGTATATGGCGAATCCTGGCAGAGAGCATTGGAATGCAGTGAAGAGGATCCTGAGATATATTAAGGGAACCTCAGATGTTGCTATGTGTTATGGAGGATCAGATTTTATTGTCAGAGGATATGTTGACTCGGATTATGCAGGTGATCTTAATAAAAGCAAATCTACAACAGGGTATGTGTTCACACTTACTGGGAGAGCCGTGAGTTGGGTATCAAAACTTCAGTCAGTTATGACAATTTCAACAACAGAAGCAGAATATGTAGCAGCTACACAAGCTAGTAAAGAAGCAGTATGGTTAAAATGATAATGGAGGAACTCGGGCACGAATAAGAAAAGATGATTCTATTTTGTGACAATTAAAGTGTCTTGCATCTTGCAAGGAATCCAGCTTTTCATTCCAAGTCAAAGCACATACGAGTCCAGTATCACTTCATTCGAGAGAAAGTGGAAGAGAGCACAGTGGATATGCAGAAAATTCATACTAAAGACAACCCGACAGACTTTATGATAAAAGCAGTTGACAATGACAAGTTTGTATGGTGTCGATCCTCTAGTGGTCTGATAGAAACATAAACAACATAGAAAGATAAAGACGAAAGAATGGTGTGAAGATTTGATTGATTCTCAATCAAATCTTCAAGTGGGAGATTGTTAGCTGTGAAGGGTGCCCACCAAGTTAGAAAAAGAAGGTGGGGTGCCGCAATTTTTGATTTATAAAAAAAAAAGGGAAGTCAGAAATTGTGAGCTGGGTATGCGTTTTGCCTCTCCTATAAATAGGAGAGGTTAAGGCATAGATTTTGCATCCCACAGATCCCACAAAATCCTATCGAGAGAAAAAGAGGGAGAGAAGAAAAAAATATTTGAGAGTATTTTTTGTAATTCCTATTATTTATTTTTTTAATAAAATTCTTTGATCCTTTGTTTATGGTTTTTACCTTAATTTGTTTAGGGATTTTTCACGTAAAATCTGTATGTTCTATTTTTATTTTCTTAAATTTTAGTTGTGACCTACTTTATCCGGTTCGTATTTTTCAACAACAAATAATACATGAATAAGATGTAAGTTTTTCTAAAAAGTATGAGAGCAATTGTTTAAAGATATAAAATTGTATGTTTTTTTGTATTTTGTGAAAAAATATAATGGTAATTATTTTTTTAAAGGGATAAATTGAATTTTTTAAATATATTTTAAGAATAAAAAATGTAAAAAAAAATTCCAACTAAACCTTAGGAGTATTAACTTTCATACTCTATTCTTTCAAGTAGATTACATGAGATTCCAGCTATCTACTTTTGCTTTCTAGCCATCAAAGGTACGAGTGAGAAATGGGGCCCCTTCAGGGTTAAACGGGAAGGAATGCTTCTATCAGGTTTTCACTGTTTCCTTTTGTTTACCCCGTTTGCCAAGGATGGAATAACGCGTACATTTCAAATAACCCTTTCCTCAGGTCTCGTCTTATTCAGCCATTTCGTTATTTTTTCTTTCTTCATCCAGCAAATTTTGTTCGTTTTCACGCAAAAGCATGCAGAAAAATGATGACAAAATCCATACATTTGGCATTTGCCAGAGGATCTTCAACTTCGTTAGCAGGTTCGTTTCTCCTTTGATGTCCTCGCCATTTCCAGGCTTTGCAGAAGTTCCTGTGCTGAATGGAGGGAGCTCCATGGATGAAACCCGCAAACCCAAGGGCCCTTACAAGCCTAGGAAAGAAGAAGATGCGAACCATAGAGATCAGAAAATGGCGAGAGATGATGATGCAGGGTCTGCAATAGAGATTCATTTCAAACAAACTGAAGAAAATGATTTAGAGTATTGGACTACTATTGACAAACTCAGTTCTTCCGTCCATGAAGAACATGATCCATCCGAGTTCAAAAAAGTTAGCACTTCGTCCGTAATTACCCCTACCAAAGATAAGGCTCAGGATAAGATGGAGAAGAGCAACATTACAGATCCGTCGCCGAATATAGAGCCCTCGCTTGACAAAGTAAATGCTACTTCCTTGCGTCAAGGCTCGAAAAAAGCCAATCAAACACGTCGTGGTAAAAGCTTTCAGGAAACCCAACAAGCAGCTCAAAGAAAAGGTGCCCAGAAGGCTGTTGATGCAGAAGACAAAGGAAATCCCACAGAAAGGGAACAGATATCTTTGCCAACACAAGCCAAGGGGCCATCCCTGAGGATGAGTCCAGAGGATTTTTTAAGTGCAAGTATAAATGAAAAATCTCATGCATTCCTAGAGAGCAGGAAACAAGCTATGAGAAGAAATATTGGTTAGAGTTTTCCTGATGAATTGGATATGCATATGATAATCCAAGTAACTACAATATAACTCTAATTTCATGTGTAAACAATCATATACGTTGCTAGTTTCTTTAGAATTTATTGCCATCGTCTTTATGTACACCAGAAACTCTGAATTCTCCTAAACTGTTGGTTGAGTTTCTTCTACAGTCAATTCTCAACTTCATCTCAAACCGTAGTCCTGAGCTCATCGAAGCATACGGGATGATTTATTTCCATGTGACAGAAGAGTTGGAAGATATTATTATTTCCAAAAATCAGGATGGACCCTGAAGCCAACAAAGAGTAGGCAAGATATGAGATCAACTTGTTCTTTTTCTAACTATAATCCTCGTATAATAACATCTAGAACTCAAGTTCCTTGAGCAGATCAAGTCCAGTGAATGTTGCAGTTTTCTTGTATTAAGCAAGATTGAAGTAGAAGCTGAAGTCTGACATGTTTCGAAATAACATGGTTTTCTTCTTCCTTCCGCCAATTCAACATTATATAATAAACCGGTAATATGTTTTCAAAGATATTTGCATGGGAATATTCTGGTACGGCTTATGCTTTTCCGTCTAAATCGACTTCCTATGAATTTTGAATATCAGAATCATCGGATGGAATCTCCTCGGTATGGGTTTGGGCTTTCTTTGTGCATCTACATCCTAATCCTACAGGCTTTTGGGTTTCCCACAAAGCCCGCATTTTGAAAGCAATTCAGTGTTTCGTTTCAGTTTTATAACAAAAACTTTCGGTTTCATAATACAATCCGCTCGCCTGCTGAAAATGCTCAATTCTGCCCACAAAGTTTTATCTTTTTAATTTGCTGTGTCAGTCGTTCTTCATCTTCTCTTTCACGGTAACAAATTATTATTCTCTGAAATCATATAGCAAGACTACGATATTCAGTTTCAGGTAATTAAATTTTCAGTATTTATCTTTTCAGGGTATTTTTTGTCTTGATTTTTTATTTTTCATTTTGAATCAGATAAGTAGGATATTTTATTATCTTTTATTCAATCGAATTGCTTCTAGGAAGTAAGCTGAGCTAAGAAATTACTTTGATATCAGTTCAGTGCTATTATAAATGCTGATACTTGAAGGCTTTAAGAAGAGCATCAGATTCCATGTCTGAATCGTCTGTCTTCTATCTTTTTGCAGATTGGTCATTGGTTCAAGTGCCTACCATGAATATTGGAAGCTATGCTGCCATTACCAGACCTAGCTCTTTTCTGTGTCCAGATTTACCCATTCTTCTACTTGGGAAATTGCAGCTGAAATCTTTGCTACCTCTGGCAATTCATGAGGACTACACTAGGAGAATTAGTTTGATTGCGAAATTTCGATGTTCAATTGCTGAGAAAACGTTCACATCCAGTTCAGCTTATTCATCTACGCCCAAAATGAAAAATGCCCGTTTTGGTCGGAAACAAGGAGGTTCCTCATCCTTGTATACTAGTCCTAGCTTGCTGGATATGAAAAATGAGAAAATAGCAAATCGTGCCAAGGTTTATGAGTTCTTACGTAGCATTGGCATCATCCCTGATGAACTCGATGGGTTGGAACTTCCTGTCACGGTTGATGTTATGAGGGAACGTGTGGACTTCCTGCATCAGTTAGGTCTTACCATTGAAGACATTAATAACTATCCGCTTGTTCTTGGCTGTAGTGTAAAAAAGAACATGATTCCTGTCCTTGACTATCTTGGCAAATTGGGCGTTAGGAAATCTTCTTTCACAGAGTTCCTCAGGAGATACCCACAGGTTCTTCATGCTAGTGTTGTTGTAGACCTTACTCCAGTGGTCAAGTATCTTCAAGGGATGGATATCAAGCCAAATGATATTCCTCGGGTGCTTGAGAAATATCCAGAAGTTTTGGGATTCAAGCTTGAAGGGACCATGAGCACATCTGTGGCTTACTTGGTTGGAATTGGGGTGTCAAGGAGAGAAATTGGAGGTATTTTAACCAGATACCCAGAGATTTTGGGCATGCGAGTAGGACGGGTGATCAGGCCTTTTGTTGAGTATCTTGAAGGTTTGGGCATTCCAAGGTTAGCTGTAGCTAGATTGATAGAGAAGCGGCCACATATCCTTGGGTTTGAATTGAAGGACAGAGTTACACCAAATGTTGAATCCCTCCTGAACTTTAACGTAAGGAAAGCCTCACTTCCTTCTGTTGTAGCACAGTATCCTGAGATCATAGGAATTGACCTGGAGCCAAGGCTTCTGGGCCAAAAAGATTTACTTCATTCAGTTATTGGGTTGGATTCTGAGGAGTTTGGCAGAGTTGTTGAGAAGATGCCACAGGTTGTTAGTCTTAGTAAAACACCTGTTTTGAAGCATGTGGACTTCCTGAAAGACTGTGGGTTCTCCTTGCAACAAGTGAGGGAGATGGTCGTGGGATGTCCTCATGTCCTTGCTTTGAATATTGACATCATGAAACTTAACCTTAATTACTTCAAAATGGAGATGGGAAGGCCTTTGGATGATTTGGTTATTTTTCCGGCATTCTTTACATATGGTCTCGAGTCTACTATAAAGCCAAGACATCGAGCGGTTTCAAAGAAGGGCCTGAAATGTTCACTTTCGTGGATGCTTAATTGTTCTGATGAGAAGTTTGACCAACGAATGGATTATGAGACGATTGACATGGAGGAAATGGAAATGCCATCATTCGACATGAATTCTCTCATGGAACCGAAGAGTGAGGAGTCCGACTCTGAGTATGACGATGACAGTGAAGACGAGGCCTTACTATAGTTACCAAGTAACATTTCAGCAGCAATCTGCTGCGGAAAATCTTCGCATTGTGAAAATAGATTTTGATGTAAGAGTAGGCATAGTATAAGAGGTAAGCAAAGCAGCAGTGTTTGAGTATGCATTCTTTTTGAATGTTCATGTATTAATCAATTAGAATCTAATGTGTAGAAAATTTTCCATCTCTATTGAATCTGCTTGCACTGCTCGTACCTATGTTTGATTTTGAAGAAGAGTTTTAGTCATTTGCCAGGCAGTGTGTGCGCGAACCATCTTGATTTAGTTGATCTAGCATATTAAATTTGTGGGAAACAAATGCCCATTTCTCATAAGTGGCAGGAAAACAATATCAGCACATAAATAAACAGATGGCTCAAATAGAATTACTTGTGTAGGGCAACATGTTTAATTGTCAATCTTATGTTACCTGTTTGGTGTATTTGTGTGCTTCTTGGTTCTAACGGGGCTGCTTGTTCTGCTTTAGTTGGGGGGGTTTTGCAAGTTAACGTGAATGCCTTTTTCTCTTCTTTATTGGGGAACAATGGCCTTCCTGATTGAGCTTGGCTCTCATTCAGAAGACGAGCTTAATTCTAGTTCAATATTTGATTTATCTTCTCTTTTGATCAATGCAAAATTCATTGGTAGCAGTAGAATAATCACCAACGTACTTCATCATGTCAGATATAAACAAAACAACAAACTTATAGTGTAAAAGAGCTTTCTTTTTTCCTTTTCAACAAAGAACACAGCGAACCTAATCTGTATACGTTTTACTACTCTTTCAGGATCTCAAATTCAGAATCCATCTTCAGTTGAAAGGAAAGTGTTGAACTTATATTTGCTAGTAGGATTCTATCATGTTTCTGGCAGTAATTTGTTGCAGTTGCAATCTTTTATCTGACAAGTCGATAATCATTTGAAAGAAGCAACTTCTTCAATCCAATTAAAGAAGCAGAAGCATTAAGACCGAGTTCTTACTCGCTTCTCTGTAGCCATCCCAACTGCAGGAGAATTTGTATCAGTTATCGGACCATTAAGAAGGGTTAAAAATAAAATGGTGAAACTTGGGAATCTTGACGGAACTTGCATATACCTTCCATGCATACATTGCAAAGAAGGCAACCGTATCTGCAGACCATACAACCGCAAAGGACTTCAGAAAGAAGGGGATTATAACGTTGAGCAAAGGGATCAGAAGAAACAGATAGTTCAGAGCCTCTTTCTCATTCTTGGAGCAGTCTCTAGCACGTAAAGAAGGGATTGCTGCAAAAACCAAAAAAAGAAAACAAGCATCAGAAATCTCTACTTCTGTTCGAATAGCATAAAAGGGGATTCTTCAGAAGCAGACTTACTGAACATCCAAATGGACCACATTCCCATCAATCTCCATATATCTGGTTCATTTGATGGAAAAAGGAGATTGAAAGAAAGAGCTCCACCTAAGAGCATCGATGCATAGCCTTGAACCTCAAACACTGCGTACAATGCAGTCCCTGGCACGGCAGGATTTTTGGTTGCTGTGGAAGCTCTTGGTGCAAATGTTGCAGCAGTCTTCTGAACTGCCTGTTTCATGCAGGTGGAAGAAAAGCTATGATTTTAAGGAAGAACTCTGCAAAAATCTTCATTGTATACAAGAATAGGTAACTTTTAAAAATATTTACGGGTGTTACGTTCCTAGTTAGGATTCAATAAAGCTTAATATACGTTTACAATGAAAAATTTGCATTCTATAAAGAAATCGTTATTTTCAGCAGCTGTGTAGTTGTAACCAACCTTTTTGAGGTCTTTGTCAATTTCAACAGCAACAGGCCCAGTTGAAGAAACAGATGATGCGGAGGAGAAGGGTTTTCTTGTAGATTCATTCGGGTTTTGTATTTCTTCTTCCAGTCTCGATTCTTGTTCTGACCCTTCTGCTATGGTTGTATCTACTTCGTTTGCTTTAGCTCTTACTTTCAATGGTGACTGAGCATGGCAAGAACAGCCGTACTTGTACTTGAATCTTGGGCTTGTTAATGGTGATCTTGTAATGTGATAATTGCAGAAAGAGGAAGAGATGAGTGAGTTCATCTTGTCCTCAGAATTAAAAGGAAGACGGTAACTTGTTAAACGATTTCCTTGGTCTCGGAAACCATCGGGCAAAGAGCTATCAGTCTTTAAGATGATGATTGTATGGCTATGTGGAGTCACCAATACGACGTCGTTACGCTTCGGCTAATTAGATCAATCCATCCCGGGCCTGAGGTTATTTGGGATATTAGTTCATGTTTTACGTGATTATTTTTATAAAATATTTTTCAAAATTAACGATTTTTTTATTTTAAGGAAATTCAAAATTAATTTTAAGTAAATTTTTTGTATGTTAAAATAAATTTAAAATGATTTTTATATAAAATTTTAAAAATATTATTTTTATGGTTTTTAAAAATATTATTTAAAATTTTTCAAAAAATCTAATATTCTTAAAATTATTCTTATCATTTCGACAATAAATCTCAAATTATTTTAAGTCATTAGAAATTTACATGCATTATAACTACGTATTAAACATAATAAAATGGATAATTTATAATTATAAAAAAATAAAAGATAAAATTGTCAAATATAAATATGCAAAAAATTCTAAAATTTATATAATTTAAATTTTTTAATTTTTAAATTAATTGTGATAGTAAATTGAAATAAATATAATGTACATAACAAATTAATGTATATATTATTATATAAATAAACTTTAATATATTGTCAACTATTATTAATAATTTTAAATGTTGTCTAATATTTTATACATTTGAATTTAAATTAAATATCTTAATTTTGTTAATTATTTTATAAAAACTTGTTTCTTACATAACTGATATTAATTCATTTTGTTATAATTTAATATTAAAAAATATGTATAGAGTAATTCTATAAAATGAATTATAAATTTGTTTATTTATTTATTTTTATTAATTTTGATTAGAAATTAAATAATAAGATAATTCATTAATGAGTATTAGTATATCTATTAAGGCGGTAAACGCTGGCGCTGGCATCTCTCTCCTCCTGAATTCTTTGCTGTATTTCCCAAGCTAAGCTAACGAAGACAGACTAAAAGTGAAGCAAACCGTTTACCGGTTTCAGCTTCCTTTCGCAACCACAACGAAATTCTTGATTTCTCGGAAAATGCATCTCTGTCCGCCGATCAACTACCCCGATCGTTGAATTTCTCGACCGGGAAGTGGTCAGCTACTCAATTTTCTGTTGTTAATTATGGGAAATTTTCTCGTCGGATTTGTTTTGCCATTACTTCTCTTTGCAGGTGATGCTTTTCTTTTATTTTCCTTTTGTTTTTCCGGTGTTGCCTTTTTGGTTGTTTTTCTTTCATCTGGAGTTTGATATCTGTCGTAATTCTAGTTGTATTGTATTAGCTTTTCAAGTCCAGTTGCCTTTTGGACTTGTACATGAGCTACTGTCTGATTTCTGATTTCACACTAGGGTTTTTGAATTAAAGATGATATTTAATCGAACGGTTTTTTCATTTGCCCGCTATTGTTAAATTGCTTGTTTCTGTTGCTACTTGTTTTGCCCACTTTCTTGCAGCTTCTTTGATAAACTGGAGCTTGATTTCTCTTGTTGATTTAATAGCTTTCCTTCTCATTCGGTATGCTGCGCCAAAAATAGGTGAGCTTCTTTGTGTTTGCAGTTACCAATCTCGCTACTTTTAGTAAATTGCGCTACTCTCGTTTCTTTCTTTCTTTCTTTCTTTCTTTCTTTCTTTTTTTTCTAGAAGAATTGGTAGAATTATCATTTGAGTTTGAAAAACCAACATTTTTAACTGTGATTTTGGGCAAGTAAGTATACTACTTAAAATAAATGCATGAATCAATGTCAGTATACGTCTGCTTGCTGATGAAGCATTGGAGGTTTCTAGAGCTTTGAAGGTTCCTTCATAAAGAATGTTCCTGATACAGTTGTCACCGAGAATTATTTTTGTCAGCATTTGGTGTTACCTAAAGTGTGCTTCAAAATGTTGTAATAGAATGGATTGTGCCATGCAGCGAGAGGTTAAAGTTATTCAGTTTTGATGGTAATATAAGGTGCATTGCTGAAGGACTAGAAAGCATCTTCATGTGGTTGCTTGTAGCATAAATCTGGCAATAATATTCTGTATAGTTTTCCATTTACTTTTGTACCATGCTAGAATAACATGGATAATGAGGTAGTGGATGAAGAGAGTCTGAATATTGTTCTGGTATCTATACTTCATTTATACTTGTAGAAAATATTTGCATGGGAGAAAGTTGGGTCACAATCACGGTAATATCCATATAAGTGGGGTTGAAATTCACATTGCACAAACCTATGGTATGGTGCTAAGGCTCAATTGTCTAATATTCTTGTATTTTTATCTTATGAAAGTATAGCATCCAATATTGTGGATACTTTCCTTTCACTTGTAAGACTAGTTGCCACTTGCTAAAATGGACCTTCATTTGGAGGTCCATTACTATTCACCTAAGATTCTATTGGAAGTCATGTGTCAAAATAATTTCAAGCTCAGGATTATCAGATTGTTAAACTATGTTTGGGTTTGTAGTCTCGCATTGAACAGAACCATTTGATTTGTGCTAAAACCCTATTTTCTCTTCATATATGCCATTTAATTGTATTGAAATTTTTCCATGTGGATTTTGTTCATGAACAATCTTATGTTATGGCATTGATAAATTTTTTTAGATTGTGAAGTGCTTGTTTTAGCTTCATTTGCAACTATATGGAGGCCAATATTTCTTGTTTTAGCTTTTGTGTCTATTATTAAAATGTTGTTATAGGATGAAAGGCATTTAACTTGTATATTTAATATAGGTTTTCTTTCTAAATTTGTTTTTGCTGCAGGCTTTCGTTTTAGGAGGCGATATTTGTTATTGTGGCCTGTTATTTTGTTTTCGCTTCTCATTATTCTTGCTCAACTTGTATATCTTGTAATATGCGCCATCAAGGGAAACAAATGGGATGGAACAAATGCTTGGTGGGTGCATCTGATTGGTTTAATGGTGTAAGATCCAGTCCTAATTTAATGTTATTATTTTACTTGTTCATTTGGATCTTCATTTTCCTGAAAGTTTGTCTTGATGTGCCTTCGCAGATTTGAGTCCTGGAGATCCCCTTCAGTGATCTATTTCTTGGTCATACAACTGCTAGTATTTTTTGTTGCTTTAGTTGATATATATGGGAACAGGTTTGGTCTGTTTTCATGGCACAATTCTTGTTGGGGTCACATCTCAACCATTTCTGAACGGATAGGTTTGTGCTATTAGGCAGCTGACTTCATATTTGAGATATCTTCTTATGTTTATTGTTACCTTTTGATTGGTTTGCTTCTGTAAGACTTATGTCTAACACAATTATATACTTATTTTGAAACCATTTATTATAATTTTGCCTGGAATAAGAATGAATGTTATCATTTGGATGTTATGATCGGAGAAGATACAGATTATAGGAATGAAGTTGTGTATGATAACTTTTGTGACACATGAACTGAATCTTTAGAATCAAAAGATTTGTAGAGATTTAACCTTTCAGTTTGTAGTTTTAGTGTTTATTAAATTTAAGGGGTAAAGGGTTGGAAAACTTTGAGTGTCAAAAAAGATATTTGAGATCAAATTGCTACAAAAATGGTTCCATGGACTCTTTGTAAGTGTTGGTTGTTAGATTTAATTATTTTAGTAAGTTCTTACTCTATCTCATGCTAGGTTGTTGCTTTAAACAGGCATGTCTATGAAGTACATATGGGTGTCTTGTTAATCTACAAGCATCTCCCTCTCGCTCTCTTTTAAATTGTCCTATTCTTAAGATGGACCAACTTTAGCCCTCTGTGCATGTTCATTTCTAGTGCTGAGCTTTTTATTTGATGGCTTTGTGGCTATTTCTTCCTGGTTTCTCATTGTCTATGTAACATAATTTTTCTTCTTTAATTTATTCATTGCTTAGGTTTTTATTTGTCTTCCTTTTGTGCCTTTACTTGCTATTATGCATTTTTTTAAAGCTTACATACTGTATAGAATTTTAAGCTATTAATTTGTGCATCTTTAAGTGTATATATAATGTTTAAAGTGTATCTGTATAGATATCTGATTTGGGATTTTTTTCCCTCTATTTCGTTACTTGTAAGGCTCTCACCTCAGGGTCGCTTCCTGCTTGCTATTGCCTGCCATTCAGCTGGCTGCGGGATTCAGCAATCCCACATGGCTTTCTCTACCTCTTTTTATTGGTAGCTGTGCAGGTCTTGTGGATTGGTCTCTGACAAGCAATTTTCTAGGGCTTTTCAGGTGATTCCTTTTTTGTTCATTTTCAGCCTGGCACTGTTCTCTGATTTTCTCCCTTATTCATCACGCCCTCATGATCAATTTGTTTCAATTATTCTTACATGATAATCTCATGTAGAAACTCCATGGAACAGTGAGTGTTGGGCCAAACTCACAATTGTGGCAATCTAAGTGGGTTTGGGATGTCAATTCGCTTGTGCTAAAGGACTATATATTCTCATGCTTTTCCCATGTGGGATTCTCCGACATCTTGTGAGTGGCTAATTCTCATTTATTCATCTTGAAGGTGGTGGAGACCTCTTCAGCTGTATGCAGGCTTTAACATTGTACTACTCTATGTCTATCAGCTTCCTGTAGAATACCCTAGTTTGTTTCACTGGATAGCTGATTTTGTTGGCCTTTTCAAAATATCTGGCAAGACACAGTGGCCAGAAATTTGTTCTGGTGTTACTCTTGTCCTTTTCTATGTCATGGTACGTGTCCCTTAAAGTTTAGTGATGCTGCTAGTATCAGATTTATTGATCAATTGTATACCACTTTTCTGGAATGTGGGTTACCAAATACACTTCATATTATGAAAGTGTTCATTCTACTTTGGCTTTTCAATATTCTGTGACTGGTCAAGTTAGATAGGGTATAATCACCAATAAGATCTTACATTGTGGAGAATATTTCCACAAAGGGAAATACAGGTTCAATGATTTTGACTGACAATTCTGTTTGATGGGATCAATCATGCCTACTCAGGTCTTATTTCTGAAATCCTTTAAAATACAGAAAGATGATGTTTACAAAATTTTGTGAACAGATTGATCAGATATAGGATATACATATTTTAGGAGAATGAGGCAATGACATTAATCAATGAAGAAAGTGAAGGTTTATGAGAATTTTAAATGACATAGTTGTTGCTTCATATTTGTTTTTTATGGTTTTAGAGGAAGAAGGCATCTGAGCTCCCTTTATGTCTATGATTTACGTGTTTCATTTGTGTTTCTTTTCCCTTTAAAGAAGGATTCATATGGCATACTTTATTTAGGTATTTAGCTGTTTCTTTCTAGGAGCCTCTTTCTTTTACAAATTGAATGTGCATCATAAGAACAAAGCTTTGAAATGGTAGTTGGAGGAACCTTGGTCTTGATTATTTGACTCTTTTCTGAGATGGTGGCACATTAGGTTAGAGCAGCAGTTCGCTGGGAATGTTGATGATTCGGTCTTTCCAGATTTTCAATGCTTGGAAATCAAATGCTTGCATAAAAAATAGAATTTCATCCATAATTATTTATTGACGTCTTTCATTTGCAATCATAATAAGTTCTGAATGATTTCTGGTGCAAATTACTTACTCATATGATGTATTTTTCAAACTGTATGTTTGTGTTACTTTCTCAATTAGTTTCAATACCTTTTTCTATCTGCAGCTTACCTTTGTTAAGTGTGATTTGGAGGAAATGGATTTTATTATGTCCATGAGAGAAAGTAATTTGACAGAGCAACTTCTCCCCTTGAGACATACATTTTTCATTCGTGAATATAGGTAAGACTTGTAACATTAACTGATGTCCTTGGCAAAGCAAGTTTTCTCTCTTCTCCTTGCCATGTTCTTACCATGCAGTGTTATTATGAGAACTTTGTGAATTTAGAAAAGGTCAAACAAATGTAAAATGATAACTCTGATCTTTTCAAATTGAATGTTGAAGCTATATTTTGTGTTAGATTTTGTTTTTGGGTAGGCTCGTGAATTGACCGATTGATATCCAACTTTCATGTATGGGATTCACTATTCAACTAGATGTAAACCATTTATTTATTTTTTTCCCTTTGCTCACTATCTGAACATCATAAATAATCTGCAGATCTGGTGTCAGGCATACCAATGTTCTACTAAGGAGAGCAGTTTTTCGGACCTTTAGTATCAATTTTTTCACGTATGGTGTCCCGGTACATATTCATAAACTACATGTTATCACCTTTCTTTACTTGTCCATCTCATTTTTATGATATTATTAGGAGGCTGCTAAGAGGGTGTTACCAGAAAACTATGATTATATTAAAGATAAATTGCAATAAATTATCAGAATAGAGATGTGTGATGGGCAAATTTTTAGTTGGTTCTACCAATGGGATTCAAGAATCAGTAATTTTTTTACCGTCTTGTTGCAGATTATTTATAAATGGCAAATTTAATTTTCCTTCTATTTTAACCTGTATGATAAATGGTGTTATAAAGTTTTGGATGTTAATATTTGTTTATATATAATTGTTTACCTTGTGATATCTTTTTGATAGGTCTCCTTGTTTGCTCTTTCCTACTGGAGTTTTCATTTCTCAAGTATATGTGCATTTGGGTTGCTTGCATATGTAGGCTACATTGTTTATGCCTTCCCCTCTGTGTTCCGTATGCACCGGTTAAATGGTCTGCTTCTTGTCTTCATTCTCTTCTGGGCAGTCAGCACTTATATCTTCAATGTAGCTTTCTCACTCTTGACGAGGAAGCTTGGAAAGGTATTCTTCTTTTTAAACATTACTGCTGCTTGTAGTGATGGCTTAGATGGTTTTGCGTTGTGGTTTCTTTTCAGGATATGAAAATTTGGGAGATGGTTGGATTGTGGCATTATCCCATTCCTGGATTCTTTTTGCTTGCCCAATTTTGTCTTGGCATTTTGGTTGCTTTGGGTAATCTTGTGAACAACTCCGTTTTCCTCTATGTCTCTGATGAGAGTAATCAACTGTCACATGAAAACACGACAGAAGAAGGTGCTGCAATATAACTTTTTAATTCTTAACCAAGTACAATAGTTATATGCTTTTTATTTGCTGTTTATATCTATGTTTGTTTTCTTTATTTTTATTTTTGTAGTTTCATGTTTATCATTTCATGTTATTATTTGAAAGGGAAGGTGAAATATAGATTCTCCTTCTGTTCTCCAAGGATAAGTTTAGTAATAGACAAGCTTAGAAGTTGTTCTACGCTACTTCATAGTGTTTCTAGTTTCCGTACTTTACTTGTTGATTTATCTATTTTGTAAAATTGAGTGGCATTTAGAATTGAATCATACTCTCTTATTAACCATACTGATGCCATTATTTCCATATCTAGGGTGGTTTGTCCCTTGTCTGTGTGTCTTGTACCCCAAAACTCAGAACTTTCACCTTTAAGTGACATTTGGTGCACCAGCTAGCTCAATGAAATAATAAATATGGTGCTTATCCTACTTCTGTCCTTAGGTGTCCAAAGCTTATGGAATTAAGAATTAAGTTATACACAACAATTTTCCCATCATAATACTGAAGTCTGTTATCTATTTGATATGGGATATTGAAGTTATTATTGTTAGCATGCTTTTCATGTTTCTTTTCTGAAAATGCTGACCAGACAACCAATTTCATAAGGCTTGATTTTTGTTCAGACATCCACTCTTTGCAATGATCTCATTTTCTAACATGTCTCAGTATTTATCTAGTGACCTTAACATATCAGAACAATACGTCTTCAATGAGGATTGTGTGTTTATGTTCTCCCATTACAGTAGAAGAAGATACCAAGGTCTGGATTGTGGCCACGGTGGCATGGGGACTGCGAAAATGTACTCGGGCTATTATGTTGACACTTATTTTTCTCATTGCCATGAAACCTGGCTTTATCCATGCTATTTACAGTAAGTTCTGTGAAGAACTTCTCTACAAGTTATACTGAATTTATGTTATCTTGAGGCCTTTGTTGATCATGCAAGAATTTGTATATGAAACAAAGCATGTCGCAATTCGTGTAAGCATGCCTAATTTTGCTAATTGGTGTTCTGTTCTTACATGTGCTTCAGTGATATTTTTCTTGGTATATCTTTTGAGCCACGACATCAACAGAAAGATGCGCCAATGCATGATTCTTCTTTGTGAAGCTCACTTTGCACTGTTGTACATTCTTCGGATTGATTTGATCTCTCATAGTTTGGAGCAAACAGGCTCTTTAACTGTGGAAGTCTTGCTGCAGTTAGGTAGGCATTTGCTCAAAATGGTTCGAACTGTAAGGTTATTTTCTTTATGGGCATGAGCATAGGTTTATTTGGTTTGCTTTGCAGGTTAATGTATGATTTTTTTTTGTTAGTCTGCAAAATCTGACCAGATATGAGACACACACACGTATAAAATGATTTTGTTTCTATTGGTGCAGGTCTTCTTAAACAAGATAGTTCCTGGGATTTCTTGGAAATAGCCCTTCTTGCATGTTTCTGTGCCATTCACAACCACGGGTTTGAGATGCTATTTTCATTTTCAGCTGTTGTGAAGCATACCCCAAGCCCTCCTGTTGGATTTAGCATCTTGAAAGCGGGTCTGAACAAATCAGTACTATTGTCAGTGTATGCCTCATCAACTGTCAAACACAGCCATAATCATTCTTATGGTATAAATTCATCCATAGCTCCTTACCTATTTTAGATGACTTGCCATTTTGATTTTGTCATTCAGGATGTTTGTCTCCTTTAACTTCTAAACTTTATGCTCACAGTAGACAAATCCCCAGTTTTAACGGACCCCTGATGATTTTATCAGTAGAATTACCTAGTTCTTGGTGTTCGGATATAGGATTGCAATTCATGTAAAGATTCTGCTGTTGGTTGTAGGATCATAATATGTTGGCCATCATTTATCCTTGATCATGTTTGAAATGTATCATATTATTTGTCTAACCTCAGGCTTCTGTCAAGAAGCTCTAGATGGGAGCAGTGACAATGCTTTTTGTTTGCTTGTGATTTTCCATGTTATGTTTAAATATGATAAATTTGTATTTTCTGTTTTCAGAGAGCAGGATAGCAGCGTTCCTCAGTGCAGTTGGGCAGAAGTTTCTATCCGTTTACCGTTCATGTGGAACCTACATTGCTTTCCTAACTATTCTTCTTGCAGTATACCTGGTAACACCCAATTACATATCATTTGGTTACATATTTCTACTCCTTGTTTGGATGACCGGGAGGCAACTTGTGGAGAAAACAAAAAGGCGTTTATGGTACCCTTTAAAAGTATATGCAATCATGGTTTTTGTCTCTATTTATAGCTTGAGCAGTTTCTCCCCCTTTCAGATCTGGCTGTCCAATTTCATAGATCTTTATTTTTATTTGGGGTACAATCCAGAAGCTTCATTATTGCAAAATGTTTGGGAATCTCTGGCTATTTTGATAGTGATGCAACTTTATAGCTATGAGAGGAGACAGAGCAAGCACAACAGGTCCAATGATCCTAATCCACTGGATTCTAGTGTATTTGGGTTTGTCAAGAGGTTTCTGATTTGGCACAGTCAGAAGATCTTATTTATTGCACTATTCTATGCTGCTTTATCTCCAGTTAGTGTGTTTGGTTTTATTTATTTACTTGGCCTTGTCATGTGTTCAACTTTACCGAAAACTTCCCGAATACCATCCAAGTCATTTTTACTGTATACTGGAACTTTAGTGACATCAGAGTATCTATTCCAGATGTGGGGTAGACAAGCTGGAATGTTTCCTGGGCAAAAGCACTCTGACCTTTCCCTTTTCTTGGGTTTCCGTGCTTATGAGCCTGGTTTTTGGGGGCTGGAGTCAGGATTGAGGGCCAAAGTGCTAGTTATTGCTGCGTGCACTCTTCAGTACAATGTGTTCCATTGGTTGGGGAAGATGGTAGTTGACCTTTCAGATAAGGGGAAGTGGGAAGAGCCATGTCCATTGTTTGTCTCAGATGAAAATGCTTCTACAAATGGTAATATGTCCAATGATGAATATATGGCTCCATCACACTACAGGGTGCCATCTGTAAAAAAAGAAACAGTTGCAACTACAAGCACTTCCTCTTTCACTTCCAGCTGTACTGTAGAACCTAAAGTTATTTCCAATGAAACAGGTAGTTCTGAGGGTAATAACACCGGAATATTTTCATTTCGATATATTTGGGGAAGCACAAAGGAGAGTCATAAGTGGAATAAGAAGAGGATTCTCGTGTTAAGAAAGGAAAGGTTTGAAACACAGAAGGCCCTTTTGAAGATCTATTTGAAGTTTTGGATGGAGAATATGTTTAACCTCTTTGGCCTTGAAATAAACATGATTGCATTGCTTATGGCGAGCTTTACCCTGTTGAATGCCATCTCTCTGCTATATATCATATTGCTTGCTGCTTGTGTACTTGTAAGTCGCCACATCATAAGGAAATTGTGGCCCCTAGTTGTGACCTTGTTTGCCACCATTCTTATCCTGGAGTATTGTGCCATCTGGAAGAGCATATTTCCTTTGAATCAACATGGCTCAACTGATGCTGATATAAACTGTCATGGCTGTTGGAACAGCTCAGCACTTTATTTTGAGTATTGCAAGAACTGTTGGCTGGGTATTTTACACTCTTTTTTCATTCTTTTTATTGCTAAAAAATCCTGCAGCATGCCAAAAATTTATTGTTTCTTTAACATTCCTATGGAAGCTGGTTGTCTATTAAATTGGCTTCATGTGGTAGTGTATAATTCTTGTCAAATGTTTTTTATGTTTTCTTGTGTTATTGTCATAAAGCTAATTTAAGTGTCATGTTTTCTATAGGACTTGTGGTGGATGATTCACGCATGCTTGCCAGCTATTTTGTGGTCTTTATGCTCGCATGTTTTAAACTCCGAGCCGATCGTTTGTCAAGCTATTCTGCCTCAACAACATACCACCAAATGATGTCCCAACGTAAGAATACATTTGTTTGGAAGGATCTCTCTTTTGAGACTAAAAGCATGTGGACTTTTCTTGACTATGTGAGGCTTTACTGCTATTGCCATCTGTTGGATCTTGTTCTCTGCTTGATATTGATTACTGGAACCTTGGAATATGACATTCTGCACCTTGGTTATCTTGCATTTGCTCTGGTTTTTTTCAGAATGAGACTGGTGATACTGAAAAAGAAGAACAAGATATTCAGACTATTGCGCATATACAACTTTGCTCTTATTGTTCTTTCTCTTGCATATCAATCTCCTTTTGTGGGTGTTAGCACTGGGAAGTGTGAGACACCTGGGAAGTGTAAGACTATTGGTTACGTATATGAAATGATTGGATTTTACAAGTATGACTATGGGTTCAGGATAACTGCAAGATCTGCACTTGTTGAGATTATCATATTCATGCTGGTATCACTGCAATCCTACATGTTCTCCTCCAGTGAATTTGATTACGTGTCAAGATACCTTGAGGCAGAGCAAATTGGAGCCATTGTCAATGAGCAAGAGAAGAAAGCTGCATGGAAAAATGAACAGTTGCAACATATTCGTGAATCTGAAGAGAAAAAACGTCAGCGTAATTTGCAAGTAGAAAAGATGAAGTCTGAGATGCTTAATTTGCAAATTCAGCTTCACAACATTAACTCGACTACTAATTCTGATGTCACTTCTCCACACAGAGAAGGCCTCAGGAAGAGGAGAAATGTCTATGTCACTTCTAAAAGAGGTATTAGTCCTGAGAAAGATGAAGGAACCCTCAGGAAAGAAGACCAACTAGTTGATGAGGATTTGGGATTTCCTTCCAAAATGAATGAATCTCCAGTTAATTTAATTTCAGAATGCCTAGAACGGGAAACATCTCCAAAGTATTTTTCAGAGTCTCCTATTTGTGAGATTACTGAGATCAGACAGGAATCAACTGAGAGTTTTGATTCTGGAAAAAAAGAAAGGGTCCAGACAAAAGACAATGCTTTGAGATCTGCAGTACAGTTGTTAGGAGATGGTGTTTCCCAGGTGCAGTCTATTGGAAATCAAGCAGTTAACAACCTTGTGAGCTTCTTGAACATTCCAGAGGATTCAGATACAAGTGAGCATTTGGTGTCTGAGAATGAAGCATATGATGAGATGGAAAGCCAAAAGAATAAACTTGTAAATTTGGACCGCTCCTCTTCTCTTCAATCTGATATGAGTTCTGATGCTACAAGTCTGCAGGTGGGAAGGATCTTACGACATGTATGGTCCCAGATGTGGTCTAACACTGATATTGTGTGTTATTGTTGTTTTATTATTGTATTTTTATGGAACTTTAGTTTGCTGTCCATGGTTTATCTTGGGGCGCTCTTCTTGTATGCTTTATGTGTAAACACCAGCCCAAGTTACATGTTCTGGGTTATCATGCTGATTTACACTGAAGCATACATTCTGCTGGAGTATGTGTACCAAGTTATAATTCAACACAGCGGGTTGTCTTTTAATCCTACCTTACTTCGCGACTTAGGATTTCCTACACATAAAATCAGCTCATCGTTTGTCATTGGTTCATTGCCTCTGTTCCTCGTCTACTTATTTACTCTCTTACAGAGCTCTATAACTGCAAAACATAGTGAATGGACTCCATCTAAAGACAGAAAATTCTATAAAAGTTTTCTGCATGAAGAAGAGAACCATCTGGATCATAGCTGGGGTGAAAAGGCAGAGGAACTGCTGCATAAAATTATGAGTATGGTAAAGTTGATAACCAGGAGTATATTTAGGTATTGGGAATCGCTGACACAAGGAGCGGAGTCTCCTCCATATTTTGTCCAGGTGACGATGGATGTGCACTTGTGGCCAGAAGATGGAATTCAGCCAGAGAGAATTGAATCTGGAATAAACCAATTGCTTAAAATTGTTCATGATGAGAGATGCAAAGAGAAAAGCCTTGGTCTTTGTCCTTTTGCTAGTAGAATTCACGTCCAGAGCATTGAAAGAAGTGAAGAAAACCCAAACTTGGCATTGGTTGTTCTGGAAGTGGTCTATGCTTCCCCTTTGACAGGCTGCGCATCAGCAGAATGGTACAAGACGCTAACTCCTGCTGCTGATGTTGCAAATGAGATTCTTAAAGCAAAAGATGATGGCCTTGTTGAAGAAATTGGGTTTCCATACTCAATTGTCACTGTCATTGGTGGAGGGAAAAGAGAAATTGATCTGTATGCCTATGTATTTGGAGCGGACTTGAGTGTTTTCTTCTTAGTTGCAATGTTTTACCAATCTGTTATCAAGCATAGAAGTGAATTCTTAGATGTTTCTCAGCTTGAAGATCAGTTTCCAAAGGAGTTCGTGTTTATCTTAATGGTAAGTATTGATCTACCTTGTTTTTGTTATTGTCTGTATGACACAGTTTTCTACAAAATTAGCGTCAAAATCTACATTTTAATCCCTCCTAAAAAAGGCTGGTATTGTTAATAATAATTAAAAATAGTGGCCTAGCATAGATGAGAAGGGAGACCTGCTACGTGTCAATGCCCACCAATTATTTGATATTTTCATTTCTTGAGTCCATGTCCTTAAATTAGTATTGGATGCTAACTCCACATGGAAAGATGCAAGATTATTTAGTGAGGTACCAGTGGATAGGTCTTAACACAAACCAATTGTTTTGCAATAATAGTATGACGTTCTAACTTCACTTATGACTGTGTGTGTGCTCAACCTATTGCTTTCTGACCTATGAAATTTATACTTGTTATCAGTTGAAGATTGATCCAGTGGCAGAATAGTTCTGGCCTCCTATTTGAAGAATCGTAGTTCAGGCTAGTGGAGGAAAGTAAACTTGTTTTTTGGCCTAGAGCTTCCAATAGAAAGGCCTAGGCCTATTGTGATGAAAATAGTAAGCTAGCCTTTGGCCAATAACGTAGGCCTAAGCTTGATAGGGTCTTGACGAGAGAGTGTAGTAGCTTATCTTTGGCCAATGATAATTGGTCTGGCCCTATTTGTCTCGTCACTATATGAGGAGTGATTGAAAGTATAATAATTCCAAATGGGAAGTGTAAAAGTTCTAACATAGAAAGGTAGTAAATTGGGTTTTAGCATAAGTTTGTTAGTTTTATTCTAGTTCAAGGTTCTAGTACCACATATATCACCAGATGCGTGAGTTTGTGAGAAGAATATAACCCATAGAGTTTTAGTTTGGATGAGAATTGTAACTTTTATCTTGCTTCCATGTTAATCTTAATTTTTTGGTGACCCTGAAAGGAACTTTAAACGAAGATTTTGCTCTGATACATCATTTCCCCATGTACATGCCACATGCTTTTGATTTTAGTACACATTTTCATGCACACTAAGATAGAGAACTATGAAAATTTAGTTCCAAGTAAATCTAGAGATCAATTTATCTTATTCCCGCTTGCTAAGGTGTGTAACACTATTAATGTGGCTTTCCTGTTCTGCCTGTCTTGTCTTGGTTTCTAACTGTTTAACTGCTTTCTTCTTGCAGGTCATCTTTTTTTTAATCGTTGTTGATCGCATACTATACCTTTGTTCATTTGCTACTGGAAAGGTTATCTTTTATATTTTCAACCTCATCCTCTTCACCTACTCTGTGACGGTGTATGCTTGGCAGTCTGAACCTAGCCAAGAACATGCTACAGGGCTAGCACTTCGTGCTATATTTCTTGCAAAAGCTGTCTCTCTAGCCCTTCAGGCAATACAAATCCGATATGGAGTTCCTCATAAGAGCACATTGTACCGACAGTTTCTGACTAGTCAAGTATCACGTATCAATTATTTAGGCTATAGACTTTATCGTGCTCTGCCATTCCTTTATGAACTGCGATGTGTACTGGACTGGTCATGTACAACCACTTCTTTGACCATGTATGACTGGTTGAAGGTAATTTGAGATTTCAGTTAGCATTTCAGCATACTTATCGTGCTTTTTATGAACTGGCAGTGACATGAATATTTCTTCATACCTCAAAATTGTTGTGACACTTGTTCAATGATCATGTTAGTTTTCATAGATGATGCTGCCTTTTCTTTTTTGTGGTATAGTCATTTCCTCCTTGAGGATACATATTGAAAAGCAAAATCCTTCTGTATCTTTTGTTTCGTGGTCTTCGTGAATGTGTTTGCCAACTGAAAATATTTTCTTTTTAAGATCTGATAAAAATGGCTTGCTACGTAAATTTTCTATATTCTATTATAATTTAGGCTTGCTGTGTAATTTTTTTGAATTCTATTATGACCCAATATGAAATTTCTCTTCTTCCCACGTTTCCGTAGGAAGTTGCATTCCTTTTATAATTTTCTATGTACTTTCTAATTTAGTTTCATTGAACTAGTAAGTATTGATTCTTGTATCATCTTGGGCTTCATTCTTGATAGCTTCTCACCTTTGCAAACTCGTACTGATAAATAGCCATTTGCTACAGCTGGAGGACATAAATGCAAGTCTATACCTTGTTAAATGTGATAATGTGTTGAATAGAACTACGCACAAAACAGGAGAGAGACAAACGAAATGGACCAAATGTTGCAACGGGATATGCTTGTTCTTCATATTGATATGTGTTATTTGGGCTCCTATGCTGGTAAGAAACTTGAGATACTTCACTAATTTTGAATATCGTTCATGTGCCTCGGGGAATTTGTGAACAATGATAATAGTAATATAGTGCATGTGAAGGTGCACTTATCTGTATTCAATGTTTAAACAACATGGTGCTTACGTTCTGTGAAATGTTATATTGCTTCTTGCAGATATACAGCAGTGGCAACCCAACTAACGCTGTGAACCCTATCAAAGACGCAAGCGTTCAGCTTGATATCAAGACAGTTGGTGGAAGGTTAACATTGTATCAAACTACTCTTTGTGAAAAAATTCCATGGGAGGATGTCAACTCTGATGTTAATCTAGATCCTTACCATTATTTGGATGTATATAATAAGAATGACATTCAGCTGATATGCTGCCAAGCAGATGCGAGTGTGTTGTGGCTTGTCCCTGATGTGGTTCAGATGAGATTTCTCCAGTCCCTTGACTGGGGTTTGGATATGGATATCCTTTATGTTTGGGTGTTAACCAGAGATAGGCCAAAAGGCAAGGAAGTAGTGAAATTTGAGAAACCTGTTGACCGAATGGATCTTCCAAAAAGATCAGATATCCAGAAAGTTCTTAATGGTTCTACAGACAGCTTTAGGATATATAATCTTTATCCACGATACTTGCGTGTTACTGGTTCTGGTGATGTCAGACCTTTGGAACAAGAGGTATATTTCTTTCATTTATCAGAAGCTAGATCTTTTTGTGTCGATACTGGTTTGTCCGTGCCATTGAGAAGAAATTGTATACTATATTATATCGTAAATCAGTTAATGGTCCCATTCTAATTTTTGCTGCTGAAGTTCACTCTTGTTCAGATGATTTCCTTACTTTATCGTGATATTCATATAACATCATTATTTGCAGGTAAGTGCCGTCAGTGCAGATCTCGTTATTAATCGTGAAGATTTCAAATGGTGGTCGTTTCATGATATCAATACCTCATATGTAAGAGGCTGTGGAGGTTTGGCAGGACCCATGGCCATTATAATGTCCGAGGAAACTCCACCTCGTAAGTTTAAAGAGCACTTCCATGTATAATGCGGTTTGATGGAACCAATTTCATTTCATAATAATTTTATCGCTGAAACTGCTACTACAGAGGGTATTCTGGGCGACACAATCAGCAAATTCAGCATTTGGGGTTTATACATAACTTTTGTGCTTGCCGTAGGCCGTTTTATTCGACTTCAATGCTCCGACTTGAGAATGAGAATACCGTATGAAAATCTGCCTTCATGCGACAGGTAATGAAGTTGTCATTAGGGCCTCATTTCATATTGTTACCTCATACTGCAAGCATCTTTCTCCTGATTGTGTTGACCAAAAAATAATAAAAAAAAAAATATCACTGCACGATGTAGGTTGATAGCCATATGTGAGGATATATACGCTGCAAGAGCAGAAGGTGAGCTGGGAGTCGAAGAGGTTCTATACTGGACGCTTGTAAAAATTTATAGATCGCCACACATGCTGCTCGAGTACACAAAACCGGACTAAATTGCAAAGGCCAAAGCATGAGAAGCATGAGATCCGACCAGTTATGGTGAAATGTATATACAAATGGGCAAACTGACCCCAAGAAACCAAACCAGGAACGTATTGCTTACGGCAGATGAATCCCCATTTTGTATTTGCAGCTGACGGTCTAATTCTACTGAAGCGCACCTCTCCGGGTCAAATATTGTTTTGGCTAGGCAATGAAAGGTATACATGATTTATACTCGCCCTTTTTTTTTTTTTTTTGGGTTTTGGGCATTCATATTGTACATGTAATTCTTGGTGCCAAGAAGCTGGGAAAACGAAATTACTTTCTAGCCAAATTTAGTCGGAGATATGTTAAATGACATTATTTCTAGACATTCATAATGTCAATATCATAAAACAATTTTCTTTATTTCTAGACATCATTTTGACATTAGCATTCGTAATTTTTCCATGTCTAAAACTATGAAGGTAAATTACCCAATGCCCTTTACACCCGAGAAGTAGGAAGTCTAAGTCATGCATGTCTCCACTTGGAAACGAGAAGAGAATTGCAAAAAAGTACAGGGTGGTGCAACTAATTATTAACAAAATAAAAGAAGTCAATCCGATGAATGGTAAGGGCAGTAACCTGATTTTTAAACAAATGTTGTTCTTATGACCACCGCCCGAAAAATGCATCATCTCAAAATCCTCCTCACAGGATGTAATGTATCATCTCCACAAAATCCTCACATCAAGTAAAATGTTACCAGAAAATCCTAATCAGACCAGTCTCATAAGATACAACACCGAATAACAAATTCACCTCACAAACAGCTTTCCTTCTCACTCAAGCTGCCTCCTTGGATACCTTACTTCTTTTACTGCCAGCGCTGGCATTAGCCTTCTTCACATCTTCAGGTATAGTTTCTTCCATTACCTTTGGAGAAGTGAAATTGAAGTCCTCGATTGATACATCTTTGTATTTTGGATTTGCTTCCAAAAATGTCGCAATTTCATTTCTTGTTCTCAGTTTCTTTCCGGTGGGAGTGATATAGTAAGCATCCATTTTTGAAAAATTTCGCCTGAGCACCAAGCTCCTCTTAAAACCTTCTGGGGTTTTCGGGAGGCCAGGCTTGTCAATCACCCACGTTCGACTGGCATTGCACTCGATGTCAGCAGGATCCTCGCAAGATTTACCAGGTTTTCTATTGCAAACATACGGAACATCAACAATTTCGCTTCTTATTTCCTCGTATTCTTCTTGGGTTTCAATCACTCTCCATTTCAAGCACTTCTCACACTGTGCAGCATACGTGTCAACTGACCGAACTGCTCCTCGTGAATTCTGTCATGACAACAATATTGAATGATAACGCTACATCTGTTTTCTTATACATTCCCATTCCTCCCATGTCAACGCAAAACATGAAGGCTATATGATAACCATTAATTGAAGCAATAGCATCGCTTTTATCAACGGAAGTTTAACTTCATCCAGAAACGAGCACACATGTTGAAATCACAGAAGAAAAGGTAAGCATCTTTATGAGAAATGACCAGGTACAATAACCTTACATATATTTCTTCTGCTTCTATTAATAGAATCTCTTCCACTTTGTGTGAAACATAGCATAATGCAACTTATGGTGGCTAGGGTAGCAACAGGGCATGCTCATTTTGGGTATATTTTTATAAGCATAACACAATTTCGGCCAACATGCCCACAATATGATTAGCTGATGCGTCCAACCTCCAAACTCTAACCATATTCATGACACAGTTTTTAAAGCGAACATGAAACCATAAACTGGAGTGATTTCTCCTTCTATTACTTCTATCCCATTAGAACATTTGAAAATATCATATAGGCTAAAGCTGCATACCATGTAAAACCAAGTGACCAAGCCTATCTGACACACAACTTAGAACTCTAAATGTGAACTGTGAGACTATATATTTTGACAAAGGTTCACTCCCAATAACTAAAGACTAGAGTTTAGTATTTAAAACTTCCGTTAAATCTCTAGGGTTTTGTTCAACAAGATCCTTACAATAGATATAAAGAGTTCTTCATTATTTTATCAATGCCGAACATAATTAACCTTGGGACTGAGGCTTACCCGAGTTATATTCATCAAGATCCAATCTAAATGCAAAGGAAAGCAAATTACAGTAGAGAAACCACAAACCCACGCCTTAAATCGAACACAAAAGTCATCAAATATATTAATACAACATAGAATGCAACGTCCAATGATCAATTACCGATAGCGTAAAAGGAACTAAAACAGCTTAAAAATCAAGAGAACACGACAGTTTCCTTTCTTATTTTTTTCCTTCCATACTTTCAAGAACCAAAACCTAAAATTAACGATCTAGCAAATGAAGATTAAAAATTAAAATTAAAGAGAAGAAGAAGAAGAAGAAATCAAGGAACACAAATAAACAAAAACGAAAAAGAAATTATCGTTTTTGGCAAAAGAAATAAAACCAAGAGAGGGAATTAGGGATCATTCTTACCTTCCAATTCGACGACGTTTTAGGGGTTTCCTGCTTCTCTTCTTTTGTCGCCATTTCTCTCTGCGAGTCTCCCTCTCTCTAATTGGAGAAATTTTTTTTATTTTTTTATTTTTTATATATTTTTTGGACAATCCATTCCATTCGGCTTCTCCGGTTACAAGGGCATTGATAAAATGACGGGACAAAGCATGATCCTAGGTGACTGTCATGATGAGCAGGTTACGCGTTGAAGGAGATATGTCATCAAGGAGGGTCGGACGTGGATGTTTACTTCCTGCATGCTTCTCACGTGTCATGGGTGATTTATCGAAACGGCTAGGATTTTGGTTTTGGGAATCAAGGGGACCCACTAGTGGGTTGAAAGTGGGGCCCTTGGGGATGCCTTTTGGCTGTTTGCTATTAATTTCCAGATTGGAAGAAATTTAATAAATGGATTCTCTCTCTCTTTTTTTATTTTAAATTTTATTTTTCTTCAACCATTTTACTTAATGTCTGTTGGATTCTTAATTATGAACCACATTGATAATAACTTAGCATGGTAATATATTTATTTTTATTATTATTAAACTGTAAAATATATTTTTATAATTATTAATGAAAAATATTAATTATTTTATGATAAAATTTAAATATATATTTTTTATTATATTTTTATTTTAATTATGAAAAATAAAAATTATTTCAATGACATGATTAAATAAAGAGAAAGTTATTTTTTATTGTATTTATTTGATATTATGATATGAATATCAAATAATCCAAGGGTATGAACTATTAGATTTCAATATTATCATCTTTGATATGAATTATTAATAATAAGTTGAATATTCAAAACTATAATGAATCACGTATTTAATTTTGATCTGTATTTATACTCCAATTTAATCTTCATCTTCATGTGTCAGCTTTCACTGCAAGCTAATTAGTGTGCTTATGGATTGTGTCTTATACACACTTTTCTACTTATTATGAATATGTTGATTAATTAATTTTATTTATTATTTAAATATTTTATTATTTTATCATTATGTTTGATACTTAATTACTTTGTTGATGATTCTTATTGATTTACAAGATATTGTTGTTAATGCTAACTTCCTTATATATATATATATATACATTATCGGGAAGTGATGAAAAAGGATGAGGGTCAAACCAAATCTGTAATGTTAATTAAGATTTAAACATGAAAATCAGTTATGATTTAATTTAATTAAGTTAAGAATCTTGTTGATTTATTTATTTATTTATTTATATTTAGCAGTTATTAAAAATGGGTTTAATATTATTATAAGAAACCAGCATTCCTTTTTGTTTTGCAGGGCAAGAAATCAAAGAGGTAGTATTTTATTAACGAGGATCTAATGCAGAGTTTAGTCCTCTGACTCCTTTGCAAGCAGCCATGCATGCGCCAAGGTGAAGAAGTGTCTTCTTCAACTAACATATCATAATTCCACTTTATGTTTAAATAAATTTGAATAATAATGAAAAAGAAATACTGTAGGATGAATTAGACAAGGGAAAGTTACTATAATGGAGAGACCAAGTTTAGTAAATAAATCTGGTCTGAAAAGGGATATGGATATTCAACTGCACGCATACCTGAAACCGAAGCCAACCCAGAACGACCCTGGACCTCACCACCCACCCAACACCAAATTTCCACTCATTCCTTAAACCCCTATATAAACCCCTCATTCTTCAAATTACGAAAACCACCCAGCTCTCTCTTTTATCGTTTTTCTGCTCTAGAGTGAGCTGTTTTCAGTTAAGATTAGCATATTATCTCTATTCTCTTCGTTCATGTTTTTATGATTGAAGAATGCCGATTGCCAACAAGCCATTTTAGGTGATAGAATTTTTCTCTCTCTTTTTATTCCCCTCTTTTGGGTTTATTTTCCCTTATTTTGTTCCTGTTTTTATTTGTATTTGAATGCTTGTAAGTATACTCTCTGCATTTTCCGAGCCGAAGTTGAGGTTTCTACTGGTTTTTTTTTTTGTGCTATTTATGAAATGGGTTGAAAGACTTTTAGTGTGTTCTTGTCGTTATAGGAGTGGTTCGTTGTGTTATGAATGGTATGTTGATGTAGCCCACTAGGTGTTTGTTATAGTGTTTATATTTTCAGGTAGGTAGCTTGGGCACCTTATTCATCAGTTTCAATGTTCTGATACAGGGTGAAGTACTGCCGCAGTTTTCACCGCCCTCTCTCGAAAGTTCAGGTATATGTTTTAATTGTTTTTGGAAGTATTCCTTGTGGCTAATATTCCAAGATGTTTTTTGTCTTTGAAGTGGCAGGATGACTTGTGTTTTGTTGAGTTTTATGGAATATGTGAATTTGTTGGAAGCTGAAACTGCTAAGCTAATCTATCATTCTTTTTCATTTTCTTTTTATTATTGTTGATGGCTAGATTGTCAATTGCTTTTTAGTTAATTTTTTTCCTGCTTTTCGATTTGTTTTTGGTTCACAGGTTCAGAGGACAGGTTTTTCTTCTTCTCCCCAAAGGGGACAAAATGACCAGGATTGCTGGTGCCGATGGCAGTAAAAACTTGGACCCTTTATCTGTCTCTCAACATGATAAAGGAGGTAAGAACAAAAGAAAGCTTGTCGATCATCCTTCGCAGAATCTACTTAGTCACCCTTCATCTTTGACTGAATTTCCTCCATACGAGTCATACTCGGATGAAACCCAGAGGCATTTAGAGGCGGGGTCATCTCAGCTTGATGATTGGGGTGATCCACTTGCATGCCAACTTGAAGGACTATTGCTATCTACTATATGCACAATTTTCCAAAATGCTATTAAGTTGTTGGTTAGAGGGGGATACAATGAGGATGTTGCTCGGAAGGCCATTTCGAGACTAGGATTTTACCATGGGGGCACAGACATTGTGGAAAATGTTGTGAATGATGCCATGTCTTTCTTGAATAGCGGGAAAAATAATTCAAGAGATTTTGTATTCGAGAATTTGCAACAGATGGTGGAGTACACCATGATAGAGTTGGTTAATGTGCTTATGCAAGTTAAGCCATCTTTGTCTAGTGGAGAAGCAATGTGGCTGTTATTAATATGTGATATGAACATTTCGCAGGCATGTGCAGTGGAAGAAGATCAATTAAGTGAGTTCCGTGGTAAGGAGATCCCAATAGAGAACGCTTCTTATTCTTCCCAGTTGAGCTCGAAGTCCCAATCCTCTGAACTTCCTTCGAGTACCAGTAAGCTAAACATTGCAAAGCCTTCTGTCCGTCATGATAGTTGTAAGCATGAAACTTTAAAATTTGGAAGCTTTCCGAATTCACCTAACCTCAAAAGTCCCCGTACACCAGAAGAAGAGACTACAGTTTCAGGTCCAGAGAGCTTCAAGAAATCGCCCATGTCCCAAGCATTTTCCTTTGATGAAAAATTTAAGGAGCGAAAATCAATCAATAAGAAAGAACTTGCAGCTTTGCAAAAAGCCTTAAGTGCAGAGAGGTTTCTAAGGAAACATGGCAAGTCAATTTCTGAATCAGGGAAGAGTACTAGTGTTGGGAATATTAAATTGGAAAAGAAAATGAAATCTCCATCCAAATTACATGGTGCCCAAACAAAAGGTACTGCTTTAAAGATGAAAGCCAAAGTGGGAGCCTCAACAATTAGTGGAAGTTCTCAAGTTCCCGGCAATGCTCCACATGTTACCTTGGCTTCAGATGGCTCTTCGGAAGTACACATTAAGGAGCCAATATCTGCTTCAGCTGCTCCGAACATTGAAGATGGCATCAATGTGTTTCCAGATTTATCTGATTACTATGCTAGCATACCATATGATGAGTCCTTGGGAAGGCATGTCCCACGAGATGAGAGAGATGAATTGATACTAAAGTTAGTTCCTCAAGTGCAGGAGCTGCAGGGTGGTATTCAGGCTTGGACTAACTGGGCCAATAAGAAAGTTATGCAGGCTACCAGTAGGCTTGGTAAAGACAAACTTGAACTTAAAGTACTGAAACAAGAGAAAGAAGAGGCGGAGAAAGGCAAAAAGGAGAAGAAAATTCTTGAGGAGAATGCCATGAAGAGGCAATCAGAGATGGAGTTCGCCTTAGCTAAGGCTACTAGCCAGGTTGAGGCTACTAATGCCACCATTCAAAAACTTGAGGTGCAACGTTCTTTGCTGAAGAAGGAGATGGAGATGCAAAAGTTGCAAGCTGCACAATCAGCGACGAGCTGTCAGGAAGCATTGGACAGAGAGCAAAAATCACAAAAGGATGTTCAATCGATTAAGGGGGAGAAATGCTTATTCGAGGATGAATTAAAGAGTCATAAACAACAGGTGTTAGAACTGCAAAAGGAGAAGAGCAAGACGGAACAGGTTTTGAATCAGATTGAGGTAAGGTTCTAAAGATTGAAACGTTAGTTCCTCTTAAAGTTTGAATATATGGCATGGCATAGTGATCAAATTTTTGTATTTTGATGGAATTGGTAATAGCTTAGTTAGTAAAATTCCCTCCCTTGTTCTTTTATTACTCCATTAACCAATCCAAGGGAATCAGGCCAACGGATTGCATAATCCTGAAAACACTTGTCAAACGTGTGATGTTGGAGTAATTTTCATTGAATTTTGACGTTGTCAGTTGGAACTTGTCATTGTAAAGATTAAAAAATTTGCAGGGCAAATGGAACCAAGAGAAACAATTGAGGGAAGCTTTGATTGCTCAGTTTGCCTCTATAAGATTTGAACGGGAGAAAATCGAAGCTGCAGGAAGAGCAGAAGAGGAAAAGCTCAGAAGGAAAGCAGAAAATGATGCAAAGAAACATATAGAAGACGTAGAAAAGATTGAGAAACAATTAGCTGAATTAAGATTGAAGTCAAATGCCTCGAGAATAGCTGCTCTTAGAAAGGGCATGGATGGAAGTTGCGGGAAGGCAGACACCTCGAGTTTGAAAGGAAGTGAAGACCGGAACAATATCCCTCAAAAGGCGGTGAAAGGTTTGAAGAGGGAAAGGGAGTGTGTGATGTGTTTATCAGAAGAGAAGTCGGTGGTTTTGCTCCCGTGTGCGCATCAGGTCCTTTGTGTAAATTGCAGTGAGCTTCATGAGAAAAATGGAATGAAAGACTGCCCTACTTGCAGGACTCCTATCCAGCAGCGGATTGTTGCTCGATTTGCTCATCAGTGACATGCTCTATGTCCTCCAAGTCCTGCTGCAATGAGTTTGGGGAAGAGATGTTTCCAATGGATTGATATCTGGGAATCATTCTGGTATACTTTTGGGTCAGAAATGGTTCAAATATACAAGTAGCTATAGAAAGAAAACAAACAAAAAGGAATGAGAGAAGGGAGTGAAAAATGAATAGAGAAATTATATATATATAAGGATGTAGTGTAAGAAAATATTGGTATGAATAAACTGCAACAGTTGTTTGCATGCTTTCACTTTTGTTCTGAACTTGAAGTATACGTATGATGAATTCATGCAAAAGCAGCTTATAGGTGGTTGGCAATTACAGATGCAGGATGATGCAAGTTTATCTCAGCTCAAGGTTTAGCCAAACTATAACTGAGAGAATCATGAACATGCAAGTCATCACAGGGCGGGGGGTGCTGTGTCCTACAAAACTTGCCAAGTTTAATAATATTGAAGAATGGGGTTGAGTGGAACATCCAAGTGAAGTCACAATCTGAGCAGGCCCCAGTCACTAGACAACTAAGATCTACATGGAAATCCCAGAGCCGGCCTGCAGGAGCATGCAAGTGGGAACCAAACCTCAGACCCAAAATAAAACAAAGGTTGCCAATTTTCAATAAAAAAAAAAAAGAAAAAGAAAAACAGAAAATCCCAGCTAGACCCACTTATTTAATTAGCGTATCATCTAATCATACCTTACCTAACTCCATGTATCTAGTTTGGTATAATATTAGAATATGCTGTACTTTCTTCCCCATTTTGAGTATAATTTTCTCTTCTCTGATGCCTTCCACTTTGATTCCTTTAGATTTTCTACATGCCAAAAGAACAAAAAACATAACCCCTTTTCCCATTTGGAAGTATCATCCATCCTGTGGCAAAAGCTAAAACCCCCCATGTTCCTTTACCTAATAACAACTTATTATTTGATATTTTTTAATTTAATTATAATAATTATAAACTATTAAAGCAGTTAATATCTATCCAATATTATTATGCTGATTTAACCAAATCTTCTTTCTACTAAAATTATTATTATAGTTTTGCTGAATTCGTTAACATGACGATCTGTTCGGTCTCCATGACTCGTTGACTAGAAAATACCATAATTTATTTGTAGTAAAAATATATTAATTAATTCATTCATTCATTCATTAATTAATAATAATGACCTCTCTCAAACCATGCCAATTACTACATGAAAAAAAAATATTATTTTTTTATATAAAGAAAGCGTGGGAGTTATGCACGCCGTATTTTAGGTGACGTGGCGTTCCCAATAAGAATCCTGCTTTGTGTGGACTGGACTGGAGCGCTGTTAATGGCGTCCTTGTTGATTTTCTGATTTATATAACAATTATGATTGATAATCCAAGAATGAAAAAAGGTCATAATCTCGTCATTAAAATACTAATTATATTAGTATGTGTTCGGTTGAGTTTCTATTTGCGGGAAAAGGCATGCTTGCTGTCTAACGCAGTTTACTTGGTTTTTGTCTCTGCAGAGCAGCTAGCGATTTGGCTTTTGTTTGAGGTCATGAATCCAGATCGACCCCTTGCTTTGCTGCCAAGTGTCACCAACCCATTTCCTAGAAGAAGCCTTCTCTGCGTCCGTCGGAAACCATGTTTTACTCTTTTTACGCCTAACTAATCCCATTTTTATATACCAGAAACATGACTCTTTCTGTGTACAAAACTACTCTCTCGCATTCACATCCTCTGTTTCTCGCTTTTCTTCGACACTAGAGAAAACTAGCACCATTTCCTTCCTTTGGCTTTTGTTCTTCAGTACCCATTTTGGCAACAATGCTTAGGATCTTTCGCAAGAGGTTCAGACGCCTCTGCTCTCGTCTCCGATGGCCCATTCATGCCCGATCCAGGCCTAAAATTCTCATCAGGAAATTCGGGAAAACTAACTCCAACGCTTTTAGTGACACTAGGAAAGATTTTACTGGCGTCAATGGGTCAGCAACGGTGCATCCAAATGGTCTTTTTGATTGCTTGAAGACAGAGGGAAAGCCTATAAAGATAGCAACTTTCAATGCTGCTCTGTTTTCTATGGCACCTGCTGTGCCTAAAGTGCTCAGTTCTTCAAGTTTTGACTTTGATAATGAAGATTTCGAGAAGGGTAAAACATCTATGGATTTCGGCTTACGCGCAAGGTCTACAAATGATCGGCCCAGGAGTATCCTAAAGCAGTCTCCACTCCACCCTGACTCCACGAATGAAAATGACAGCCTTTCAAAACAACAAAAATTTGCCAAATCAAAATTAAGGGTATCAATAAATTTGCCAGATAATGAGATTTCATTGCTAAGAAACAGGCAATTGAGCTTCGTGGAAGATGAAAAGGAGGCTAATTCAAGCAGAAATCCAACAAGAATTCTTAGAGGAAAAGCTCCTATGAGGTCACAAAGCGCTACCTCATCAACAAAACCAGAAACTGGAGTTGATAAAGATAGTTACAGAACTACGAGAACAGTTGTTGAAGTGTTGAAAGAATTGGATGCTGATATATTAGCATTACAAGATGTGAAAGCAGAGGAAGAGAAAGCAATGAGGCCTCTTTCGGATTTGGCCGCTGCTTTAGGGATGAATTACGTTTTCGCTGAATGTTGGGCTCCAGAATACGGCAACGCTATACTGTCAAAGTGGCCAATTAAGAGATGGAAGGTGCAGAAAATCTTTGACGATACAGATTTCAGGTCAGAGATTTTATTTTAATTTATTTCGGTCAATTTCTTGATTCTGTTCATCCCCTGCTTTTTCTTGTTTCTCTCTGTTCTGATAAGTACAACTTATTTCTCAAAAAAAGCAAAAGCGAAATCATTACAGTAAAGCTAAAGCTAACACAAGTTGAGAAATAATATAATTATTTTTGAAAAAGTCAACAATTATAAGCTGCTTTAGATTTCCTGTAGAAAAGGGACAAAATGATCTTTCTTTCCAGGAAAATTATACAAATTTAGCTGAATTAAATTGGCGAGGAGCCAAGAAATTTCCATAAAGAGAAGTTCGAGTACAGTTAAATTGTCTGTGTAGTTAGGCTTGCTTAGCGGTATGTTATTGACAAGAATGAGGGCTATGGCTATTCATGCAACTCTTTTTACTTAAAAGTAAAGCGAAGCATTCAATGAAGATTTGAAAACAATACTATTTCTTGCAGTCAAAACTTTGAATGATTAATTATCGATTGTTTAACGTATTGAATAATGATAATTAAGAAAGAAGGGATATTGAAAAAGAAGAAATGGGTTTTGCTGATGCAGGAATGTGCTAAAGGCAACGATAGATGTGCCAGAGAAAGGAGAGGTCAACTTCTACTGTACACATCTTGATCATCTTGATGAGAATTGGAGGATGAAGCAAATTAATGCAATTATACAATGTAATGATGGCCCCCATATTCTAGCTGGTGGTCTTAATTCTCTTGACGAATCTGATTATTCTGCTGACAGGTGGACTGACATTGTCAAGGTAATTTGAATATCAGAAATCCAAGACTGTTGGCTGCTATCCAATCCTGCATTTATTTTTGTTATTATTTTAATAGAAGAAAGCTTCATAATTGATAATAATGGCGATATTATTGGTTATGTTTGCACTGAGGTTTATATTAAGATGGCCAGAGTGTATATGTCATGGACCTTCCTGGAAACCTGTCAGCTTGTTATCCTTATCATTATAATAAGATATTTAATCAGCATGGATTCGTCTCTTTGTGTAGTACTATGAAGAGATGGGGAAGCCAACACCAAAGGTAGAGGTGATGAGATTTTTGAAGAGCAAGCATTATAGTGATGCTAAAGAATTTGCAGGAGAGTGCGAGTCGGTTGTCATGATAGCCAAAGGCCAAAGTATTACCTTAATTTTTCCAAACAATTAATATCAGACATGTTCTTTCAGTTATTAGATTATTGTTTAGATGAAATTCAGTAATTATTGGACTGTGATATACTGATTAGAAAATAAAAGAAAGTTCTGAGGAGCTAATTGACGGAGAATATCATGCAGATGTGCAAGGGACTTGCAAGTACGGAACTCGAGTAGATTACATATTGGCTTCATCAAATTCACCCTACAAGTTTGTTCCAGGATCATACTCTGTGGTTTCTTCTAAAGGAACTTCCGATCATCACATTGTTAAAGTCGATATGATAAAAGCAAACATGAATAGCGGCAATGGTGATCAACCAAAGGTCACCAGGAAGACCAGGCAGCCTAAACAAAAGGTTGTCAGGATAACCAACTCTTCTCCTTCTAAAGGTATTTGGAAAGCACAATCATGAGCTGGGTAGCTTTTCACTTTTTCTGTTTTTCCTCTTTTCCTTTACAATTATGCTAAATAAAGTTTTACTGTTATCGGGTTTTGGTTCTTTCATGGAAAAAGAGAGAGAAAGGAGAGGCAGACAAGTTCAGAGCTGCTTCGTTTCTTTGTAAAGGGTTGACTAGTGTGTAGGACTCTACTTGTTACAGAAGATGGGTGTCATAATTATTTGTATAGAAGTTAATGGAAAGATTGAAATTATTGAAACAAGCAATTGTTGCTTAAATTTCCTTGCATTCATTAAGCCGCATAATATACTGAAATTCTGTCAGCACACAAAAAATGAAAAAAAGACTACTTTCTTGACCGTTTCTTATTTCCTGGAATATGAAGTTGTTCCGACCCCTATCTGCAAAGATTCCAAGTCCTTCCTAGCATAAAATATTCTTCTTGACTTTTATGTTTAACATTTTTTGATGATCATCTCCTTGTATTTCCTTCCTAGAAACCCGAATAGGTTGGGTCATGGCTAGGTTACAAGCATTCACTTTGTAAGAAATGGCGATGTTTTGGTTGATTCTGCCGAGTGTTTATGCATTTATGGCTGCTTGAATCTGTTCCAGGGTTCTGCCTTTGGTTTCTGGTACAACCCTGGCAACAAACACAATCCCCACTGCATTGATCACAGCATAAAGAATAAAGGTATCTGAAAACCACAATTTGATCAACTTGTCAAGTCTTTTATTTATAGCTTGTATTTTTGAAGCTTCAAACTATGTTCTTTTGAACCTCTTACGGGGGAAGAAAGAAAGAAAAAGAAACTGGTTTACTAACCATAGGAGCTCCAGGACATGAGAAAGTTGTAGGTGTAAGAGATTGTCCATGCGCCAACCCAGTTCGTTAAAGTTGCCAAGCTTCCTGCCACTCCTTTAATATTTATAGGAAATATCTGCAAGAAATGGGATTCTTTATATCCATGGAATTATCATGCCATAGAAAGAAACTTTAGACCTGGAAATTACTTTACCTCCGACATTACAACCCAAGGAACTGCACCCATACCTGCTGAAAAGGATCCTGCGTATAGCTTTAATCAACAAAAGAAAAAGTGAATGACAAGTTACTTTTTGTTGGAGACGAATCAGGGTAAACATTATCAGCTTGTAAAAAGTGCCAAGAATATTACCAGAATGCCGGTGACAGCAAGTGCAGGCACGGCCTCGAGGGCTAAACCATTAGTCTGATTCATAGAAAGTCAGTCCAAATTTTAGTATCTGAGGAATACAACTGAGTTGCTAGATCTGATAGTTTCAGTCTAACCTTCAGATAGAATGAAAACGCAGTTATCAGGCAGGCAATGACTAATCCTGTAGCAGAAACCTGAAATTTGAAGAGAGCTTTCAATATGTAAAGGATAATGGTATGGTGAAGGTGGTGTGGTATGAGGAAATTGGAAGAACCAAGGTCTTCTTAAAAAACAATTACCAATAATAGAGGCTTCCTTCCTCCTTTGTCTATCACGGTCGTGTTCAAGGCAGTAACCACAACCTGCCAAAATATGCATTTTAATCAACTTCCTTCTGGCTGGAGATATTTACAATTCCTTGCAGTTGACAGAGCTGGTAAGGATTATAAACCGGAATAATGGCATAGATTATGGTTCCAATGGTAGCTGAAAATCCTGAGATATTGCACAAACAGCGAAAAGAATAGCAATCATAAACGACATTGGTTATCTGGTTTTCTTTCAGGAAAACGGACTGTCTTATTGAGATGACTTTACCTGCTGACTCGAAAATGTTGCTGACATAAAAGACAACCCCATTGATTCCTCCAAATTGCTGAAAGACCATCAGTCCTACTCCGATCTGTAGTTAAATGTCAGAGTTCACAATGAATCTTACATTTTTTGGATGAAATCGATGACAGAGCAAATACAAGTGGATCTGGAAAAATAATTATTACAATAACGGAGCCAAGGTATCCTCTTTGAAACAAATCTAGCAGATTGGCTTTAGGGAGCCGCTCAAGAGTTTCTATGTAATCCTGCCAGACAGACATAGTTCATGCTTGTCATTTTCTTCTCAATGCAAAAAACATAGCCATTGAAGACTGAAGCATGAAATATGCATATAGTTCTGATAAATTTTAGAACCTTAATTTCGGCGGTCTCATGAGATATATCAGTGTCCTTGCCATGAAGGTTTCTCAGTGCAATCTCAAACTGCTTTTCACGTCCCATCTTTGCCTGCATTCAACAAAAAATTGTCACCAACTGGCACGTCAGTGTACAGGAAGCGAAAGCAAGAAGTTGAAAATTCATCGACTGTATTTCCATCTCTTACCAGCCATCTCGGGGACCGGGAATTAGATATAGTCCAAAAACTACGCCGGCACAGGGCACAAGTCCTGCACGGATTTCACAGGTGAGTCTCCTGCTATGTTACTGTTTGCGGCAAATTCTTGCTAGATATGTATTATAACTTGAAGATTATGCCTTTCATTTTGCTTTTCGTTATTGAATGATTGAAACATAATGGATTGAGAACATTTACCGCATAACGACAGAGTCCTCCATGTTAGTACTGTTCCTAATATGTAGAAGACAGATCCGCCACAGCATATCATAAGCTGTAAAATTACATGAAATAATAATGTACACATCATCATCCTATAGTCAATGATTGGGAAACTTTTGCCTTAGATATGAAAATCCAGTAGTTTCTCCAATTTTGATGTGAACTCAAACACCACCTGATTAAGGGTTGTCAAGGCTCCACGAAGATTCTCGGGTGCATTTTCAGCTATGAAAACAGGTACGTTGCGACCAAATTCAACAATGGCAATTAATATTAGTTAGTCATGAGAAGTTGTAAAGAGAATTCATGCTGGAAGAGAAGAGAAAAGGAAAAACATACCACAAAGGAAAAGACTCCCATTCCATATCCTGTTGTCAATCTTCCAACGTACAATGCAAAAGCACCCTTTTGTGTTTATCAAGAAAGAAGTTATGTATAAAATAAAACTATCATATATATCTGGTAAGGAAATAGAGATTTTTGCCGTCTTGATAAGGTAGTGAAGTGGAAAAAACCTTGGCAAAGTAAATGAAAAGCCACCCTGCAAGACATAAAAAGGTAGCAACTCTCATCGCCTGCATAATTTCCGGCGTTTAGTATGTTAGATTGTGGACATATTTCAGCCAAGCAAACATTTAAGAGAATTCCGCAAGTATTCGGCTGCTCAGAACTGTGGCTTTCTTACCCCTTTCCGACCTATAAAATCAGCAATTGGTCCACTTGTGATTGCTCCAATCATTGCACCAAATGTTAATACGGAACCAAACACAGAAAACTGCATGTATCACAAGGCATTAGATGTCAGTTTTCCACATAAAATCTGAAGATGATATCTTAGTAGGAAGCAGAAACTTTATCGAGAAACAACATATTCAAAATCTGAAATAACCCTGTAAACCTGTCGTTGGTCCTATCATTTTAAGTCGTATCAATTGAGAAAATGTTCTTGTCTTGTATAACAAACCCTATGCTCTCATAAGTTTGTAATGACCAGGACGATGCAGCATAAACTTACCTCTGCCAGAGATAGAGAGAGATCTTCTGTTATAGCATTTTGAGTAGGAGAGGAATAGCCTGTCTGATAACAAACCAGATATATATGCTTGTCTGGATGATAAAATGGAGAATGATTAATATACTGCATTCGGATTTGGCATGTTTGAGTTATCGAAGTACTTGCACAACATCCGAATTCAAAAGAACCACAGAACGAAACAAATGTACTGAAATAAACCATCCAGTTACTGCTCGTCTTATTCTCCACGTCCGTTTTCTTCATCAGCTGCATGCTTCCTCTCCATGAGTGGCTGCTTCACCCCTTCATCCCCATCATTGTCAGTACAACCATTTCTCATGCGTTCTTTCATTCCCATCATCTCTGCTGCTATTCTACCTCTCTATATCACTATGAACAAGGGAAAAATAAACAGGCCTGAAGAACTTCAGATTTTGAGCTTAAACAAGACAAACAGAAATGGACGTAACAACTTTTAGACCCAGTTTTTTTTTTTTAATGACAGCAACTTGGATTTAAGATATTTTAATTATCGTATTACTTTGATATGAGGAGTGTATAGATCGGGCTTTTCTGGATTTATGGTAAAAAAAAAAAATTACAATATTGGGGTAAAAAGCAAATTATTTCTCATCTTAGGGTAAAAAGACATTTGGGCTGCGAGTCAAACCGGCGGGGGCCAATTCTAGGTGGCAAAACAACGTAGGTTTGGGCTAGCCGAGTGTGGGTGCATGATATTATAATAATAATAATAGTATTATAATAATAATAATAATAATAATAATTGTTATTATTATAATAATTATATTATTTTGTTATTATTATTATAACTATTATACTATTTTTATTATTTTATTATTTTATTTTCATTAGTATATTGTTATAATAATAATAACTATTATTATTATAACAATATTAATATTGTTATTATAATAACTATTATATTGTTATTATTATTTTATTTTTATTATTATATTATAATAATTATTATTATTTTTATTTTTATTATTGTAACATGTTATTATATTATTATTATATTGTTATAATAATAAAAATAATATAATAATAATAATAATAACAATAAAATAATATAATTATTATAATAATACCAATACAGAAAGTCCAAACATTGATTTTTTGTCCTGATAAAGAAGTGCATTACATGTTCAAGATTCAAAAAAGGTCTTCTACTTTGAAGTGCATGCAAATCGAATCTTTGACACGTGCACGGCAGATGTCTAGCAGTCGACAATCATTTCCTGCTCGCCGGAAAACATGTAAGAACGAGCGGTATCGGGGAAAAATAACAGCATAGAATACGACGTACGTTTGTTTGGTATTCGAATCCATAGTTCCTTGTTTGAAGGGTAAACTTACGAATGATCGGTTCAAATTTCATTCAACGATACTGTAATCATATAACATGTGAAGATATTAAAATATAAGATTATATTGAAGGTAAAGATGGATGAAAAACTTGATCCAGAATGAAATACTTTATAGAAAACTTAGATCTGGTGATTCCTGTGGTTTGAACAAGTTGAATTAAATTATTGGCAGCAACTATGCTTTCAAAAGCTCTGACGAGATTGGATCCCTTTCCTTATTTCCATCTACGTTTTGTGGACGAACCTGCCTGCACGTGATAAAGCTTATCACGATAACATTCAGTATACAACAAGTATCCAATCTTGGTTTCCTACTAACCTCCCCGTTTTAACATGTTGGATGATGGAAATCTACACTAACAAATAAATCAAGTATAGCTTTACCAGTCAGCAACTACCATTCCCGAGTTCGAATGATCCTTTCCTCTCAACGCAATCTACGAAATTTACAAAATTTTTACTTGTTTAGAGCATCAACTGTGTCGTTATGATTTTCAAATGTATACAACTGGTAGCCAGTAGCACTAGACAGTTGACCTGACCCACTGCTGTTTACTGCTCTCTCAATGTCATCCATCTTGGCTACAAGAGGAACTGGCCTTTCTGGAATTGTAGGAATTGCCAGGTCTCTTTCCAACATTTTCACAACCTGATCCATAGTTGGCCTTGCATATAACTGCGGATGAGAACAGAGAACAGCTATCAGAACATACTTCTCCGCAACATCGCTCGACCCTAGCTCTGGCATCCCATCTTCAACAACATCTAAAGTTCTTCCTTCTCTAACCAATGACCAAGCCCAATCAGTCACCGTAGCATGTTGGCTATCTTCAGTCGCCCCAAGTACTTTCCTGCCGCTCAAAAGCTCAAGAAGCACGACACCAAAGCTATAGACATCGCTTCTCTCCATCAATTGCCCATACAAAGCATATTCAGGAGCAACATATCCCATAGTACCAGCCACCCTGGTACTCAAATGTGTCACGCCCTCTGGTGTAAACTTTGCGAGTCCGAAATCTGCAACCTTCGGCTCAAAATTGTCATCCAAAAGTATATTACTAGCTTTAATGTCCCTATGAATGATTGCGGGTTGAACTCCATAATGCAGATAGGCCAATCCTTTCGCAGTCCCTAATGCGATTTTCTGTCTAATAGGCCAGCTAAGCTTTTCGTTGACACCTCCAAATAAATGGTCATATAGGCTCCCATTCTTCATCAAATCACACACAATGATCCTCTGATGTCCTTCGGGAGTCAAATGGGTGCTATACCCTCTCAAAGCCACAAGGTTAACATGCCTTACACTCGCAATAACCTCAACTTCATGCGCAAAAGCAGCATCACCAGCAGCTGATAAATTTTTAAACCTTTTAAAAGCAACTTGAGACCCATCTGGTAATACACCTTTATATACATTTCCATATCCTCCTCTCCCAATAATATTATTCCTAGAAAAATTCCTGGTGGCTTCCTTAATCTCTTCAAAGTTAAACTTGACGAAAGTAGTGCTTTCATTGATAGACGCAACCATGCCAAGTTTCGCTCTTTTCCTCTTCATCTTCTTCAAACCCCAATATCTTCTCCCTATAAACCAGTACCCACCAATTATAATTAACAACCCAGCGCTTAATATCGCCGAAACCAAAATAAAAATCAAAACTTTCTTTTTCCTACGACCCGAATTTTTGGGCTCAAAATCTAACAAAAACAAACACGTAGCAGTACCTCTATCAGCCGGACCAAACTTACTGGAAAAGGCCCCAGCATATATCGAGGGGAATGCTACACAATCAGACAGGTTATTAACTGACTTTCCTGTCAAATACGATGCATGCTGCCTCGACAAACTGACAGTACAAGCCGCACAAGGCGAATTATTGTCTAACGACTGATTGCAATTCAAAGCAACATCTTCTAACGAAGGACGTACTAAATCCTCGAACTGTGATTTTGTAGTGATATTCATACATCCCTGAGATATCCAGCTAGTATCGTAACCGCAAGAGGCGAGAATATCGAAGTGAGGGTTAAAATTGTTAGTGAAATTCTGATAAACTCGCCAGCAAGACTCGGCGGAGCGGTGCGGAGGAAGGAACGACTGACTATGTTGAAGGTAGTAGGACAGGACAAGTCGTAAGCCGTTTTTGATGTACTGACAGCGTTGACTGGGGGGAGTATTAACGGGTTCGGAGCTGGCAATGAGATCGCCAAGGACTGTGAAGTTAAGTGGGCAGGATGAAGACGAAACGGAGTCGTTCAGAGAAATAGTTGGGGTAGGGGAGAGAATGATAACTAACAGAAACAGGAGATGGTTAAAGAATGACATGGAGAAGGAAGGAGGGGATTTACTTTTTGTTCATTGGGGTTCATAGATGAAGATGGAAGCATGGTCTATGGAAGAAGCGCTAGTCCAGTGAGTGTACGGTTAAAAGACGAGTAACAGTAGATTCCAACGACTTGGTAGCGATGAATGCATCAAATTGACTACGAACAAGCATAAATTCTTCTATATACCCAATAACTAATTAAAATTAATATCAATTAAATTAACAAAAAGTCTTGATGGTTGATTGTAAGTTTACTTTGACAAATCAGCTTCCTCCATTTACATTTTTCCAATCGTCGGTGTCTCCACTTCCCAATTGCAATGATTCGGTGGTGTCCATGTCCTCTTAACTCCTCCGTTTATTTCAAACTAATTGCTTCATTAAAGTATTAAAATCCTATTAATTCATTCTACTATTTATTATTCTTCTTTAACAAAATTTGATAATTTATTCATTAAATATTTTTTTAAAAAAATCATACTAATAAGTGAGTTTTTGGAATGCAATCATACTCAAAGCCTTATTATGAATAAGTTAAATTGGATATTTTGGTGTCCGAGCTGACCTCTGATTGCTAGGGCAGGGAACCTGATGCAATGTTATTTTGCGGCCCAAAATGAACACAGGCTCTGAAGGACCCATCAATCTAGTAAATTGGTCCAAGTTCTTGCTCATTATTGTGTCTGGTAGGTTTTTCTGTTTTGTTCAAGCTTCCATTACTTCAACTTAAATTAGTTATGTTAATCGTGAAATGTTAGTGGGTCTACAGAGGAGCCATTCTGATTCAAGCACATTAACTTGATTTTTCTTTCCACCAGGAAGAAACGATTGATTGAAATTCTTAATCATAATCCAATAATGATACATGATGATATTGGTATAAGATAAAAACCATATAGTTATATATTATAATATGATTATAATAAGACATTGAATGATTAACTGAAGAAGGATTAATTTGAAAAATATAGTTTTATCTCAAGTAACTCCATTTGACCCCCCTTTTAACTCATACTTACATTCAAATTGCTGCTTCTTTGAAAATAATTATAGGTGATTTTAATATTACATAATAATATAGAATTATGAATACTAATAAATTTGTTATTGATTGCTTGCATGTTAAGTTGTATTCAATATCCGAATGGCCGAATCATATTAAAGTATAATAATAATAATAATAGTAATGTTAATAACAATCACAGAAAGAATCGAAATTAAAGGCTGTTCTTTTAAGACTTTAAGTAAACTCCATCATCATTAAATAATATTTACATTATTATACACATTCGAATAGAAGGATCAACACGACTCTATACTTCACAGCAGCAACCCAATCAAGAATATTATTTATTATATATATATATATATATATATAACTAAAATCTTCAAAGGCCCATAATAAAAAAAATGACTATTATTTATTAAATTACAGAATTATGTGAGTGGCTGCTAAATAATAATAAAAAATATCTGAATTTGCATGGCCACCAAGTCATTCAATTTTAACGGTCTGCAGCCAAATCATTGTCAAAATTCACGTGTAAAATGTGATTTTTTGGCTGCCATACGTTTCTAAATAAATTGTCTTTTTTTTTTTTTTATAAATAAAGTTGCCGTCTCAACTCGAAACTTAGTCCTTTAGATAATAATATTAAATACAGTTTATGACTTTTAAAATGGGAATTCATATAATCTAATTTCTCATTTTTTCAATATTTATTTATGATATTTTGTTACCATGATCCATTTATTTATTCTCATACAATTATTTTTTTTTATAATTTGACATCCCTTTTTAATTTTTCTTACTTTTTTAATCATGCAATTCACAATTTATAATTAATTAAATTAATAATATTTGTTGGTCAACATTTGATTTTTTTGATTGATTTTGATCTGTATTTTGAACTAAATTAAATCAAAAATTAGATTCAAAAAATCAAAATTAAGCCAAATATAATATATAATTTGATGTCCCTTTTGGATTTTTCTTACTTCTAATCCTGGAATTTACAAGTTATAATTAGTTAAATTAATAATATTTATAGGTCATCATTTGATTTTTTGGTTAATTTTTATGTCAATTTTAAATCAAATTGAATCAAAAATTATTACAAAAATCAAAATTGAATCAAAATGAACAAAAAATCTAAAATACTAAGCTAATTAAAATTGAAAATCAAAAAAATAAGTCATAAAATAATGTTAGTTTACAAGCTAATAGGCATAGATTAGTGATACACGAAATAATATTAATATTAATTTAATTTATTGATAATTGACATTATCATTACTTTTCTCTATTCTTAAATGATTCTTTTTAACTTTGTTTTTATATACTTTATTAGTATACATAAGCATATAGTATAGCATTTTATGCACTTCATAACATTTTATATATCATACTCATATTATACATACTTGGCATAATTTCATATATTTTCATTCATTTTCTTCATTTTTTACATAATTTTCTTAGATATTTCATTTAGTCTAAAAATTAGCTCCATTTAGATAGATTTACATGCATATATTAAGTTTCTAAGGTGTTATTTTATAATTAAATCATAGTTTTAGGCTTAAAAGTTTGTATTTTCCTCATTCAAGCTTAGAAAATTGGATTTTTATTGATTCAAGCGAGTCATACATGACTCGTGTAAGACTCGACCCCTTAGGACAAGTTCTTCCCCACCTTTGTCGAGGCATCCACGAGTCGTGGATGACTCGGCCTCTTTAGTTTCTTTTGTTTTCATGTCAGCCTTACACAAGTCTTGTATGCCATCCATGACTCGTGCACCATTCGGGCCCCTTAAATTCTTACTTTTTTTAATCATTTTGAAAGCTACATAACTTGTGTATTAATTACATGATTCGTGTGATGTATTAGGTCACATTTTCCTCTTTTTTTTTCTAACCATATGATCATAATAATATACGTTTATGATGTATTTAGGTTTAAGACAGTTATGAGGAGCTTTAAGTTAGTCAGAAAGTGGGGGATTGGAGCATTCATTCACTCACAGGAGGTTAGAAAATTAGGTTAGGACATAATTAGGGTAGAGGGTAGAAAAAGGTGAATTAGGATTTCTGAAATTAAAATCTTCTAACTTTTCCTTGGATTTGCCTTTAATAGTTATTCATCAAGATGTTGAGGAGAACTACTGGATTAAGGAGGAACCGAAAAGAGTTAGAAGCGGAACAGTAGTAGATTATCCAAGTTCTTCTTATTCTCCATTTATTTTTGTTTTAGTTTCAAACATTTAATATGATTGTATTTCCTTTTATTAAGTTTATTTACTTTATTAAAATTTTAGTTATGACTTAGCAATAGTAGTTGACATAAGGTTTAAATGATTATGTAAATAATATTATTGCCTTTTCTATTAGCAAATTGATGTTCTTTATGTTCTTGAGTCGAATTTCATGTTATTATATTCAATTGTTGGAATGGACCCTTTTAACATACGAATATTATATAGTTATATTAATCGTTTTGAAAGAAGAATTAACCTAACCGAATGCACTTAAGAACACCGAATGATAACTGTCTAGGTATATGAGTTAATTAATTTGGACTTAATAACTGAATATAATTTAGCAGTCATGAAAATTGGGTGTTAACTTATTTTCAGTAAGTAAAACCTCTTTTGAAAGAAAAGATTTTGCATTAATATACTGTTTCAAAGCTAACACTTGAATTGCTAATGAAAGGTCTTATTATATTTGTATTCATCTATCCCTATGTTTAATTGTAAATTATCTATACTATGTTAATTGGTTTATATTTTAGTTAATTAAATAAATTATATTTTATATTTGAATGTTGAATCATTTAAATAATTAATGAAATTGATGTTTAGTAATTGATTACTATTGGTCTTAGTGAATGATATTGTTATAATGTAGTTACGATCTGTATTTTTACAATGGCGTAATTATAATTTAATGATTATAAATTTAAAATTTGTTAATTTCTTATGCATGTTAAAATACACATATTTATATGACAACAGTTGTTAATTTGATATAGTTAATTAAAGATATAATTAAATTAAAAACATTAAATATTAGTGATTCTGTTGAATATTTCAGTGAAAAGGACAACAGATTAAGCCATTTAAATTACAGTTAAAATGCGTTAATTGACATAACTTGCACAGTAAAAATTTGCTGAGTTTGAGGGGTAAAAGCTGTACGCTTGTTTTCAGAAGCAATAAACTTTACCCTGACTTCAGAAAATTATTAAAAAAAAAAAAGAGAGAGAGAACAGGGAAGCATAACGTAAGACGGAAACAAGGCACCAACCCGGAAAATAATAAAATTAATTTAAAGAGTGCTTATACATCAATCAAACTTGGTTGAAGCAGAGTTGTAAATTGTATTCTACAGCTCCTCCTTCTCCCCCCATTATTATTAAGCTTATTTCACAAGCCACCTTCTTAGACCTTCCTATGTTCCATCCTACTCATTCTTCATTCTTTGGATTTTTGGTACGCTTTTATGTATGCTTCTTTCTGGGCATGCATTAATTAGTTATTAATAATGCATTAGGTAAGTATTTATTAAATTAACTTAAATATCATTATCCATCATTTATTTTATAATGATAAGGTAGACATGTCTTTATCATTATATAATTTTATTATTTTCTTTGTTTTAATTCTAATTTATTAACTTAAGCATCAGAATTTAATACAAGATTCATATCTACTATATATATATATAATATTATGATTGTAGTGCAAGTATGCATTAATTATAGTTGCAACCATTACAAGTGTCATTATTATTGGGTTAGTTTAATAAATATTGATGTATCAGCATTCATGTTTGGAGGGTTCTATGTGTCCATCCATCGCACTTAAACAGTACTCATTGGCATACGAAAAATGCACAAATTCGAGACACAAGTGTGTCATGATTCGGCCTGATTGGATTATATGAATTTTGCCCCAAAATCATACCTTTTAATATAATTGCTGCAATCTCTCAGCTCTCTTACGGTATTTTCAATTAATGCATAAATTGCTTATATATATATAATATGTAGAAACTAATATCACAATCGCAAGCAAATTATGGATCATGCATATATATTATATTTATACATCATTGGGATGATAGTTAAGTAAGGACAGCCATATAAATAAACAATTGACAACAACTCAATATTAAGCAAACAATTGTCTGATCAAATATTGATTTTTAAACTAATTCCAATATAATATCATCTCATTTAATAAACAACTTTTATTAAATATCCTGTAGGTATCAGGTATCATTGGATGGGCATTTTTTATATATTTGATAGATTCTTATAAAAAAATAAACTATAAATTAAATCTATAAATATGAAAAATAAGAAATAAATGGTGATGGCATAGGTATAAAGTTAGATAGGAAACTTAAGGTGTCGGCAATTACCATACAAGCTTTCTTTCTCATGATTGCTGCTATCTATGCATTCATTCTTTTAGCTTTGAATGTGGCTTCACTCCTTGCACTTCCCCTTCTTCTTCCATTATCTTTTATTTAATTACTCCATTTTTCGTTGTTATTCGATTCATCCAATCCGCTTTTTATTTTATTCGTCTCTAATATCTTGTTGGTACTAACTTTTATGCCATGGATGGTTAATCACAAAGAGCCGACGTGCGATGAAGTCAAATATACCCCTTTATAAGCTGTTATTTATGTGTTTCTTTACAACTTATTAATAATAAAATATTGTGATCACATTTTGATGGTCCAAATGTCAAGTCAACTTACCATTTACGTAGAATTTCATGTAAATAAATAATTTACAATTCATAAAAATCAAAATGATCAGAATAATAAAGATCGTTGTAGGAGATCAGCTGGCAATTGAATGCGAGGAACAGCGTAATAAAAACTATATAAAAAACGGCACGTGGTCCGATGATTCTGACAAAGTAGAGACCAAAAATAGCCGGCTCTGACCTCCCACCATTGAATTGTGAAGCTCAGTTGCCATAACGGATAAGAAACAAATGTCTATGCTTTTTGGCCTCTGCAAAAAACAATGAAAAATGAAGTGGAGAAATCTTCAGCATTAAAAACAATGAAAAATGAAAATGAATTTCTGACAATTGTGATGGGAAAAGAGAGAGCAGTAATTGGTTTTGAGTAACTCCGAATTTATGTCCATCTCTGTCTCCTCTGCTTCTCTGCTACGTTCTCTTTCTTTCTTTACAAATATTCACCTTCTTTCCCTCACTGCCTTGCTCCTCTTTTTTATTTTTATTTTTTGTATATATATTTTCTGATTACCAAGTTTCTTTCTTTGCTCCCTTCCTTTATTTTGATGTATGTGTTGAGAGTCTCTTCTTCTCTTTCTCTAGTCTTGGAGTTTTTCATGTGAATTCCGTTGTTCTGTTTTGTGATAATATCATTTGCTTGGATTTCTGATTTCTTTAAGGTTTGTTTCGGTCTTTTGAGTCTTCTTCTCTGCTTATTGCTCTTCATTTGGAGGTTTTTGGCATGTGAGAACGATTATTCTCCTCTTCTTGCCTTCAAGACACAGCTGAGTATATGGACAGAAAGACGGATACAAGCTCGCCAGTCGGGGTTCTTGAAGACTATTTCAGAAGTGAAGATTCAGAAAGCTCTTCTTCGAAAGAACCTTCATCAGATTACGAATCTCGCAAAAGCTCAAAACCCATTTCTCGTTGGCATGGATTTATTCAATTACTCAGAAGTAAATCAAAGAAACCTTTAGCTACATTGCATCCTCTTAGCGTACTGAAGCTTTCCTTGACAAGAAGCTCTAGTATGAGAGAGATGGTCCCCAATCTTTTTGCAGATTCTGATTCTTACAATTTGAATTCTCCCAGAAAGAATTTCTCTCTCTCTGAACTCCAAGCTGCAACCAATTGTTTCAGTCAAGGTCCGTTTTCCCTTTTCTTTTCTTTTATTTATACTTAAAAAGTTCCTTTTCGAGAGAAATATCCATTTCCTTGGGATGAATATGTAAAGAGTTATTTTTGACTCTGGTTTTCTGCAGAAAACTTGATCGGAAAAGGTGGTTATGCTGAAGTTTACAAAGGGTGCTTAAAAAATGGGAAATTAGTAGCTGTTAAGCGGCTAACAAGAGGAACAGCTGATGAAATGATAGGAGATTTCCTCTCTGAGATGGGGATTATGGCTCATGTAAACCACCCTAATACAGCTAAGTTAATTGGTTATGGAATCGAAGGAGGAATGCATCTTGTTCTTGAATTATCTCCGCTTGGAAGCTTAGCCTCCGTGCTTTATGGTTAGTTCAACATTTCCATCTCCTTCTTGAAATATGAAAAACTTTCAGCCCTCCTGGTATTGATCCTTTCCTTTCTCTTTGATGATTGTTCATTTTGGTAGGTTCCAAAGATACGTTAAAATGGAATTTCAGGTATAAGATTGCACTTGGAACAGGTGAGGGCATACGATACCTTCATGAGGATTGCCAGAGGAGAATTATCCATAGAGATATTAAGGCTGCTAATATTTTGCTTACAGCAAATTTCGCGCCTCAGGTATTTCCCTGAAAGGCACCAGGCACTTTCCTATCTCTATTTCGTCTTTAGACGAGTGAATTTCAATGCTGAATCTGATGCATAGTGGTCTGCTCTTCCCATATTTTTTTCTCTAGATATGCGATTTTGGGCTTGCAAAGTGGCTGCCTGAGCATTGGACTCATCATATCGTATCAAAATTCGAGGGCACATTCGGGTTAGTAAAGCCAAGACTTGCTTACGTTCTCCATTTATAGCACTAAATATCTCAATGGAAAGTGTCAATTGGATTTTCTTCATCGCCGCAGCTATCTTGCTCCCGAGTACTTGATGCATGGAATAGTAGATGAAAAGACCGATGTTTTCGCCTTTGGTGTACTGTTACTGGAATTGGTCACCGGCCGGCGGGCACTGGATTACTCTCAGCAAAGCCTTGTCCTGTGGGTATGATTTCCATCCTCTGTAAAACAACCAACAATGCCTGTAGGCTGGAAGCTGCGGGTCTTAGCAATAACTTGAGTGAATGCCTAGTTTTTGAGCTTTTCTTTTTTAAATTTATTTTCAGGCAAAACCATTGCTGAAAAAGAATGAGGTTAGAGAACTTGTTGATCCTGCTCTTGGCAATGATTACAATGCTAGAGAAATGAATCTTATGCTCTTGGCAGCTTCTTTATGCATTCAACAATCTTCATTAAGGAGGCCTCGTATGGTTCAGGTACGCTCTGTTCCTATGAAATTGAACATTCTATAATAATCATCCTTATTTAATCTTCATTAAGGAGGTCATCAAGCTTGGAAAATTTCAATATTGCTCCATTTTCAGCAAGCGCTGAGAAATCTATACTTATAATGGATATGGAAATTAATGACAGGTTATGCAGATTCTGAATGGGAATCTTAACTGCTTGAAAAGCATGAGAAAAGCACGAGTTGCATTCTTTCGGAAAGCTTTCAGGGAGGAACTCTTGAAAGCAGACGAGTATAAATCACCCAGGAATTAGATATCTCTGCTAAATTGCAAATATGAAAGAAAATAGAAAGAAAAGATGAAGAAGAAAGCAAGAAAAAAGGACGGGAATCTTGGCACAGTAATACGAGCAAAGAATCCTTCTGCCAAGCATACTTTAATGTCAGGATATGTGAAAAATCAAGGAGAAGAAAGAAAAGAAAGAGAGGGTGTGTGAGGTTTGCAGGCAGGCATGCTTGTGCTCCTTATAAAGGGACAGCAACCTGCTATTACAAAAGTGATTGTAAAGGAAGGTTTCTTGCAAGTTTCTCAATGTCTATAAAACTACCATTACAGTTATGTTCTTGCACATTATTATCGGGTAATTTTTTATAAAACAAAAAAAAAAAAAACATCATTTACCTTATTTTATACGTTGGTGAATTTTTTTTTTAATATTGTAAAACCCACGGTTTAGCTCAGTTGGGTTTTATAAATTGACGCGTGAACCCTATTTTTGGGCATCACTTGATAACTCGAAATAATTGTAATATAAAAAAAATAAATTTAATTTATATCATTGAATTTAATTGGAATTGAGTGTCGTATTAATTAGGATAAGCATTAGGAGTGTGTTGGTAATTTGTAAAATGGGCTGGGCCGAAGTTGAAGGTGTGGAAGATGGGCTGATGATGGGCTTACAAAGGTAATCAGAATCCAAATTCAAATTGCTGTGTTAGCACCGCATACGATTACACCAACGAATCTTTGTCATTATTATTATACACAGCAAAAAACACACAAAGGCTTCATTATGACGTCATCCCATGGATATATAGTTTTTGACACAATTAAAACTAACAACAAAATGATTAAATTAATCCCATTAATAGGATTTATTAAGTAATAAGGAAAGCCCAAGAAAGGCCCAACCACGCACCCGCTGCAATTTATATCCCATCCAACGCTCCCTCTCCCTTTCTCATGAAAAGATATACCGAAAAAAAAAAAAAAAAAAAAAAAAAGCTTTCATGGACGATAGATAAAAGAGAAAGCGATGGAAAGAGAGGGGGAAAAGAGAAGTAAAGTACATCATCAGAGTTCTATACCTCAAAGTAAAATTAAAATCATATTCAGTAATTCTGCTAAATTAAATTGATTAATAAGAGCTCAAAGCTCTCTCTGTTCAAGTCAAACTCACCACACACAGAGTGTTTTTTGCATTATTTTTGTTCTTTTCTTTGTCCGAGTTGAAATCGGATCATGTCTCCGATCGCCCGCGGAACTAGTTGAAGTTCAACAGGAAGACGAGGACAAGGAGCACGGCGAGTGAGTTTCTTTCGAGGATGCGAAAAGGAAAGAGCAGAAACAATGGCATATTGCCGAATTCATTGAGGATTATCTCCTCATGTCTCAAAACTGTATCTACAAATGCTACCACTGTAGCTTCTACTGTTCGCTCTGCTGGTGCTTCCGTTGCCGCTTCAATTTCATCTCCTGCTGAAGATCATAAAGATCAGGTTGTTCTTTCTACCTCAAATTTGTACTTCCTTTTCCTTTCTTCTTTTATGAACTACTAGTTGTTGATTTTAATTTTGACTCTATTGATGCCTGAAAATTTTGATAATCCAATAATGTTGGTGATGGTTACAAAATTTTTGTTTTTGGCGTGATTTCTGTCAATACGGCATGTCTTGTGCTTACTCAGTTAAGCCTTAGTTCCAAACTAGTTTGAATGGGCCAAGTGTCAGGATCCATGTCATGAGAACTTATAAATTTTGCACTTACTAGCATTCTCAACATTCTGCCTTCACTTGATTTGAGCATTTGCGTTTCGTCTTCCATTTTGAGGCTTTCAGGATTAACGAATTGCACCAGCCCATAGTTCACTGTTAAAGTAACGCTATAATCAATTACCTTCCACTTAAAAAAGAATATATATTTAAATGTAAAAGATTTTTCTTCTTCAATTAGATTTTAATCAGTGTTTTGAGTAATTTGATTACTTAAGCTTGTATGGGAAGTCCACTTGAAATGCGAGTAAAGGAATGACAATTCTTAAGCTCTTATCATGCAAATGGAAGCTATGACCTCATAGGCTATAATGTCATTCTTGTTTGCTGAAATGCTTATTGGTAGGCAAAGATCGTCAATGATCCTGAATGATTCGTTTCTTTATAGCTTTTGATTTTGCGATGACATGTTAGAGGACAAACGCTTGTTATATGGTTCAGTATTCTTAACCGGTGGTTTAATTCCAATCATCAACATAGATTTTGGCTTCAGTCTCTTTTCAATTTTTTACTATGTGCATTTTTGAATAATAACATTTAACCAGGGCTACTTTTAAATGTTGGTGTGCAGGTCACCTGGGCTGGGTTTGACAGGTTGGAGTTAAGTCCATCTGTTTTTAAGCATGTTCTTTTACTTGGTTATCAAAATGGCTTCCAGGTCCTTGATGTGGAGGATGCATCTAGCTACAGTGAATTGGTTTCAAAGCGTGGTGGCCCAGTTTCATTTTTACAGATGCAGCCCCTTCCCTTGAAGTCTGATTGTGATGAAGGATTTCGATCATTACATCCTTTACTGTTGGTTGTTGCAGGAGATGATACCAACATTGTAAATGTTGGTCAGAATGGTCAGTCAGGTGCCCTAGGAAGAGAGAGTAATATTGAGTCTCGGCCAGGAAACTATATAAGCTGTTGTACATCTGTTCGGTTTTACTCCCTTAAGTCTCACTGTTATGTCCATGTTCTCAGATTTCGTTCAGCTGTGTGTATGGTTAGATGTAGTCCTCGGATTATCGCTGTGGGCCTTGCAACCCAAGTAAGTGCTTCCTTACAGAAGAAATGTCATTTTTTTTAAAAAAAGAAGGATTAATCTTAAAATTATGAGCTATAATGCTGTTATATGGTTAGTTTTTCTTAAAATGTACAGTTACATCTTGTACTCAAGAGTAGATGAATAAATTTAGAGATGTCAAAAAGATTCTTAAACTAAGTTTGCTTTACCGAAACCTTTTATGTTTGCCACGCTTCTTGTTTTGTTGTCTTACAATTTGGTGAGATGATTGGTGTGCATTAGGCTTTTACGTTACCAACCATTTTCTCTCTCTATTGGTGTTAAACATATCATGAAATTATATTTAAGGAGGCATTATCCATAATTAGTTTTTCAATATCAATTTCTTGTATTCTTGGTGTTTGGTGGCAGATATACTGTATCGATGCTCTCACCCTTGAGAATAAATTTAGTGTACTTACATATCCTGTTCCTCAACTGGCTGGACAAGGAACAGTAGGGGTCAATGTGGGTTATGGGCCAATGGCTGTTGGTTCAAGGTGGTTGGCCTATGCTTCAAATAATCCTCTGGTTTCATGCACCACCCGCTTAAGTCCACAAAATCTTACTCCATCTCCAGGTGTTAGTCCATCTACCTCTCCTGGTGGCACTAGTCTAGTGGCTCGTTATGCAATGGAATCTAGCAAACAGCTGGCTGCTGGAATTATCAATCTAGGAGACATGGGCTATAAGACTTTGTCTAAATACTGTCAAGAGCTGCTTCCTGATGGGTCTAATTCTCCGGTGTCATCAAGTTCTGGTTGGAAAGTGAGTAGGGTTGCAGGCTTAGATATGGATACTGCAGGGATGGTAAGTTTATTTTTCTAAAACTTAATATGGTGATCATGCTATTTTCAATACCATGGGTGACTTTCTTTGTTCTATATTTTAGCATTCGTAGATGAATTGCAGTAATCCTTTTATGATGTTACGCATTTTTCTGGGGAAGCATATTATAATGATGGTTGCAACAATTGTGACATTGTGCTTCATTTGCCTAATGACCGAGAAATGGCATGTGTTGCTGGATCAAGTAATGTCCTCTGCATGCACTCTATGCAGGAGTTCTTTTGTTAAACATTAGATTTCAACTTATTGTTCACTTCTTTTCTTAGTTGAACTGATTCTTGTAGGTTGTGGTGAAAGATTTTGCTTCCCGAGCTGTTATATCACAATTCAAAGCTCATACCAGTCCCATTTCAGCACTATGTTTGGACCCTAGTGGAACGCTGCTGGTTACTGCTTCAATTTATGGGAATAACATTAATATCTTTCGAATTATGCCGTCTTGTTCACGGAATGGATCAGGTGTTACAAGCTATGATTGGAGCTCTTCTCATGTGCATCTTTACAAGCTACATCGTGGCATAACATCAGCAGTTAGTATGCATTTGCTGTTTATTGATTTCCTTTATCCTTTTGTTCTATTCATTCATGCTTTGCATCTTGGGTGTTTGTATCTGTTTTAAACAGATGATCCAAGATATATGCTTCAGTCATTATAGCCAGTGGATTGCAATTGTTTCATCGAAAGGGACTTGCCATGTCTTTGTTTTATCTCCTTTTGGAGGAGATTCTGGATTTCAGTCTCTTAGTTCTATGGGTGAAGAGCCCTCCCTATATCCCCTTTTATCTCTGCCTTGGTGGTCCAATTCATCATGTTTGGTCAATCGGCAATCTTCTCCACCCCCACCTCCTCTGTCGCTTTCTGTGGTGAGCAGATTAAAATATAGCAGTTTTGGATGGCTTAGTACGGTTAGCAATGCCACTGGCTCTGCTGCAGGAAAGATCTTTGTGCCATCTGGTGCAGTTGCTGCTGTTTTCCATAATTCTATATCCCAGAACTCTCAACATGTCAACTCAAGGGCCAATCCTTTAGAGCATTTGTTAGTTTACACTCCATCAGGTTATGTAGTTCAGCATGAGCTTCTTCCATCTGTTGCACTGGAATTAGGTGAAAATGGATCAAGGACCCAATCAGCTTCATTTGCACATATGCAGGAGGATGACTTGAAAGTGAAAGTTGAACCTATTCAATGGTGGGACGTATGTAGAAGATCAGATTGGTCAGAAAGAGAGGAATGCATTTTTGGGAGTACCAGTGGACAAGAGGCTGTTGAAATAATTACAAGGAAATCAGGTTCTGATGATAACTTGAGGATGGACTTTCTGGAGATTAATGATGACGTTAGTGAAAAGAAATCAGTTAAGTCATATTCTGAAAAATCACAAGAGAAATCCCACTTGTACCTATCAAATGCAGAGGTGCAAATAAGCTCTATGAGGTTGCCAATTTGGCAAAAATCTAAGGTATTACTTGAACTGAAATCTAGTTCAAAATATCCATGCTGTATTTTGATTGCAATATGTTCCCTTTGTTTTTAGATTTTCTTCTATGTAATGGAGTCTCCAAGAGGAAATAATCACGATGGAGAACTTGAAATTGAAAAGGTTCCTGTCCATGAAGTCGAGATAAAGCGGAAGGGGTTACTTCCAGTTTTTGATCATTTTCATAATGTCAAATCAGGGTGGAATGATAGGTAATATCTGTTTCTATATGTATCGCTTGTTGATTATTCAATCTGTATATTGTATTAGCTTTGTGTTTTTGTGTAGATTCTGGGCTACCTTTAGCTCTATGAAAGTGAAATTCTCTTTTATAGCTGACACCACCCATGGTTTTCTCATAGTTAACAAACGTGAATGGAGAAAAATGTAAGGAATCTCAAGTTATGTGACCACTTCTTAAATTTAGTACCTTGCCGAGAGTCCATCATCTGAGTAACTAAGTTCGCAGTTGGCTAAGTCTCATGTATTACTATTGAATTCAGAGGAGGTAGTGCTTCTTCAGGTGGACTAGCTCTAATTTGTATTCTGTCAGGAAAATAAATTTTGGCGGATATCATATATTTCCTCTTATATGACTTGTAATTGGGATCTGTTTGTTCATTTTCCTGATGTGCCAAGTCTGCGTGTTTTTTATCTGGTTGTTTTATTTAGAGGTTTGACCAGTTGATATGGTCTAATTCTTTGAGCTACTTGTGGTAAGTCTTACCGGTGCTTGCTTTATCTTTGCTTTAGAGGACTTGCTACGGCGAGATATATCCATTCACCATCTTTGGAGACTCATCAGGTTGAAGGCAAGATTACTCAGGAGTCTGTTATTTGTCACTCAAAAGCAGCGTCACTTAGCTCCACCGAAAGTTCGGAATGTGGTAAGATATTGTATGCGAACTGTCTAGCTAAATCTTTAGTTGACAGTAACATTTCTTCTTGTTTTTATTTGTCATTTATTGGAGTATGTAAATGCAACTACCTTCATCAGGTTCATCAAGAAGAATTGAGCATCTGCTGGATTTGGATCATATAAACTGTGAAAAATCTTGCATCCCCATTTGCCAGACTCTAAATGATTACTATCAGGAAAGCATGAATCAGAATTCCTTAACCATTGCATCTCTTCCGCCTGAGCACCCAAAGAATGGAGATGCTCATATTGACAATTGTATTGAAAACGGTTTGCCCGCATCTGCCAATTACCTACATCCTGCAGGAAGAATATTTATCGGAGAAGCTCCTATTGTAAATAACAAAGGAACTGATGGTGTTTTGGTATCAAGTGCTGATAATTATGATTCACATGTGAATATCCTCGTGGGAGTACCCACTCTTCCAACAGCGGAGAATCCAGTAGATTTTGGGCTGGCTGTTCAGGAGGGTCGCTGCAAGGCACTGGATGTTGACAGATGCCGTAGGTCAACTGAGGAGGTATCTGATGACGTCGACAGCAGCAGCAGCCACTGCGAAAAGGAAAAGCCCGAAGAGGATGGAGAGAATGATGAGTTTCTTGGTGGCATGTTTGCCTTCTCCGAAGAAGGTAGAAAATCATGATTCATACCTGTTCAATATGCTGACAGATTGGAACGATGGCTTCTAAAGTACATAAACGTTCAAGTGTTTAGGTTTTGGTAATCACTTCTGTTCTATGTTATTCAGTTCAATATGATTTACTTGTTTGTTTGGCAGGTTGACTTCAAACTTCTCTATGCTGGAAATGAAGAGGATCAATGGTACTCATTAATCTTTGAAATCGAAATGTTTTAGAAAATTCGATGTTCTTTCATTGAAGATGTCATCTCTGGATAATGAAAGTGCAGTGGTGGTGGTGTGAATAAGAGAAATGCCAGATGAAAGTACAGTATTACCCCTCTCTCTCTTTCTCGTTATCTCTCTCTCTCTCTCTTATGTAAATAGTGTATAGAAAAATTCTTATATTCGTGGAGGGGACTACTGCCAGGTGTTGGGAAACAGGTGAAAGTGTAAAATTAGGATTAGATCTGGGTTCATTCTGCCATGAAACCTTTTGTAAACCCTGTCTGTACAGATGTACCGGGTGTGACAAGTTCTCTCCAACCTGTATAACTTACACATTTTCGTTTTCTTCTTGTCCCAAAAAGACAACTAAAACGGATGAAATCTTGATTTGGTCAAAAATGCCTTTGCTCAAAACCATGTTGCCAAAATTTACTGATTTTTTTTTTTATACATTCAGATTTGAGGAAATTCATCGTGGAAAGTTGACTCATATTCTTCTGCTTCAATTCCTGCTTTCCTGTTTTGGTTACTGATTGAGTAAGAGTTAGGTTTTGTCAAGTTCAGAAGTAATTGTTTCCTCTTCATGGTCTTTTATTTTTCTTGTTTTCCATCACAAATTCTACTATGTAGGCAAGATCATGGACTGAAATTGGAAAAATTGGCTGGTAATTGATCCCTCAGGGCAATGGAGCTGGGACATCTTAAAATGTTTTAAATCCTGCACATTATCCTTACAATATATAAATGAATGATGATTATTCAACAGAAATGTCTTTTTCAATATGCGTCATATTTAGTAGTTAGTGTAATACACATATTGCATGTGAAATGAACATGGTTTCTAGGAAATTAAATTTATAACCTATCGACAACTTAATAATATTATCCATAATTCTATATTCTATATTCTATTTACATCGGGAGTCGGATGATAAAAAACAAACAGAAATTATGTTCTTTTCCTACGAAAATGAAACACGTACCTCTAAATAAGCTACGAAATATAATAATGAAAGAAATTCCGCTATGATGCCTACTAACTTGAAGATAAGTTAAAGAAATTTACAAATATTTTTATTTATCTCATTTTACATGCTATTTTATATAATAAAATCATTTATATGTCAATAGCTCTTTTTGATTTTGTCTTTACGTATATGGTCATTTTCATTTATTTACAAATCTTTTTTAATATCTTTATTCTATTATCTTAGGAGACATTTAACATGGGATTATCCTTTTGAATTTTAAATAAAACAAAGTTGAAAATATATTTGAGGATTAAAGGTAATTTTAAAAAAATGGATTTTAATATTGAGCTGGGAAGCAGCTTGTGCTTGTGGTTAGGAAAAGCAGCTTGTGCAGTGTGGGAGTTACGCCCTCTGGATGGACTCCTTGTGGGCACCAAGACCTGGATCCCCATCTAGGAGGCCGCTGGAGTAACGTGATTTACCTCCCTCACGATGCCTGTCGGGTCGGGCGGTAGGGGCCCCTGGGTGAGGGCATCACCTTATGGTACCAAAGAAAAGCCACCAACGTCCAATAAGAGCATGAAAAAAAAAGATAAATAATATCAGCAGTTTTGAGTTTAACATATTAATTTGTTTTGATTAAAATCATAAATTAAAGTTTCAAGTAGGAGCAAATGTTGCCAGACAAAATCAGAGAAAATTAATTATTTTTTTAAAAAAAAAAATTAAATAAATAAAGGCTGTTTTTGTGGGGAATAAAAAATAAAATAAGTCAACCGGTAAAAGTCCCGGACAATCCAGTTTGGGCAAGTCATTAGTGGGTTTCCATTTAACACTTCCCCCAATCCATCCTTCCACCACCATTTTCTTCTTCCTCCCTTTTTTCTTTGGTGAAGTTCAGATCTTCCTTTCACTCTACTGTTTTTGCCCAGTCTGCTGGAACACTCATGGACGTTATCAGTCAGTTGCAGAGAACCATTGCTGATTATACTGCTTCTTTATATAGAGAGGTAAGTTCATCTTTACGCCTATGATTTGTTTTATATGCGCGTGTTTGATCTGATTTGTTTACTTGCAGAGATTCCTTTTGTTTTTATCTCTGGAAAAGTATTTCTTGGACTTCTCTGATCAATAAAGAAAGGGGACAAAATTTTGGTAGATTTTTTGGGGTTTCTGTTGATGGGTTTTTGTTGGTTTTCGTGAAGGGTTATGTAGATGATCAGTTCACTCAGTTGCAGAAACTGCAAGATGAAAGTAGTCCTGATTTTGTGATCGAGGTCGCCTCTCTTTTCTTTGATGATTGTGAGAAACTTGTCAACAATATGGCCAAAGCTCTGTGAGTTTGTGTTTTATGGCATATTTCTCTGGTTTTTGCCTCTAATTTCATGGTTCCTGTGTTTGTTTTTTTTTCATTTGGTCTGCTTCAGGAGTACTGGAAGCTTTCGCATGGTAGATATTCTTTTTACCTGACTCCGATATTTCTTATTCGTTCAGAGAACCGCGAGCTGTGGATTTTAAACTGGTGGATTCCCATGTCCATCAATTGAAGGGCAGTAGTTCCAGGTATGAGCCATTTACTGATGAAATTGTGATACGTTAATTGCTTATTTCCTACTTTCAGCAATTGTAAAACCACATATAAAAGCTTAAGAAAAATGGATAACTGCTGCAGAAACGTTACGTAGGCTTAAATCGAAGTTGTGGGAAACAGAAACAGAAAGTAGGCATCATCTTACTATGCCTTCTTTTCGTGTGTTGTGAATTTAATGGTGCAAAATGCATCGCATGATTTAGATATTTGAGCAGTCAGCTAACGATGAACAATTGGAACAAGCTAATAAGTTGACTTTTCCCAGTCAGTCACCAACCAGTTGAATCTTTCCCATTTATTTACTTTTCTGTTGATATTGTTTGTTTGCTCTGTGATTTTTGACTCAAAATGATTACTTTCCATGGATGACAGTATGGGTGCCGCAAGAATTAAAAACATTTGCATTGCTTTCAGAACTTATTGCGAGTCCCAAGACCGTGAAGGGTGAGCTTCGTCCACTGTCCCTCCGCCCTCTTTTCTCATCTGTTTGTGATCTTAATACGATGTAAAGAATTAAACCTTTGGATATGTAATTCAACTCAAGATTAAACTGTTTTATCACCAGAAAAAACCTCAGTAACGCATAGAATTTCATGTTCTTACAGAAGGGCTGGAAAAATGGCAGTGTAGAATTCTATAGTGTATGTTCTTGTGTAGTCTAAATCCGATCAGTCTAGTACTTTGCATTTAGCCTGGAAACAATCATGCATAGCTTGGCCGTGAAGGAATTTGATTGGCTAAACAATATTGGTGCAGGTGTTTGAGATGTCTCCAGCAAGTCAACCAGGAGTATGCGCAATTGAAAACAAAGCTTCAAACTTTGTTTACGGTAAGACAATGAAACTATTCCGTGCAAATATTTCATTATAGATTCAAAAGCTCTTGTCGGTCCAGCCTTTCCTGTTTATCGTTATTCAACCTCTTTTGATTGAGCTTGTAATATCTTGCTGTTATTGAAGGAAAAAATGGGTATTCTCCGCACCATTTTCTGTGTCTTGGGTCATAAATTCCTTGAATAACCACATTGGTCCATCATTAGCTCCATTTAAATTGTTGTTTTCATCTTTTTACCGCGCTTGGTTTGGTGATCGCAGCTGGAGCAACAGATTGTGGCAGCAGGTGGATCAATTCCGGTGCTTCAGTGAGTGGAGTTTGATGTTATATTATATCCATTGACATAGAGAGGTTGAAGGGCTGTTTTACAGATATTTCTTTTGTAGTTGCCGTGCTAGTTTTATATGCTACTTTGACATCCTCAGGGAACAACTATTTGAATAAGAAATCTCTGCATCTGCATCTGCTTCTGGGTTATTTAGAAATCATAATCTGCTTGCTTTTTCGATTGCCAAATTTGCAAAAACCCGATCCGAATGCCAGTTTCTTTTCTCTTCTTTGGTTCTTTAATCAAATCCAGGACTCTCCATCTTTGTGACAGATATACAATGTAGAACCTGGTAAATGCGTGACAGATGAATTTTTCATAAAAACGATACTAATATATTGCAATATCGTTAACAATCTATGTAATGGCAGCTTTTGCATGCAACTCTAAGAGGGTGCCATATGCAGTATTATTGTTCTGTGCAGCAAACATAAGCTTGTGTCATCTCATTAGAAATTAATTCAGGAACACTAATCAAGGATAACAGGAAGCGGTCAAAATCCAAGGTAGTTGTGGTCCTGAGATAATTGCATCCTGGTTGATGCGGTGAATTTAACCATGACGGCCCCCAAGTGCTTCTCTAGCAGGGTGTTGTTGGGTTATATAGTAAATTCCTGATGCCAGAGTCACCGGAATTTGGAAGAAGGCTCAGAAATTGTGGGCTCGTAATTATGATGCATACGATAGATGGGTGGAGAGAATGGTTTGCGTATAATAGGGGTAATAAGGAGAATGTTATTTTTTAATAGGTTAAAATTAATTTTTATTATTTTTAAATTTTTTTAAAATAGTAATTTTGGTTAAAAAAAATTTTAAAAAATCAAATGTAACCCTCTTTCCCCCTTCAAGAATCATGTTACCATTTATTTTCTTCTCTTCTTTCTTTTATCATTTTATTATATGATTTAATTATGTTTTATAATATTCTTTATTAGACTAGTTTTATTTCATGATAAATATTTGAAAATAAATATATATTATATCATATTGATAAATTGTATATGTTCGTAAATAAATATATTTATATATTTTTTTACATATATTTATTATGAAAAAATAAAATCAACGTATACATAATAATAACAAAGAATGAGAAGAACATAACTTGAAGAATAAGAAGAATAATCAAAATATATATAATAAATAATTAAAAAATATAAATACATCAAAAATTCATATAATGAAAAATTGAAAGCAAGATTCAAACGAAAAAGAAAGAGAAGAACCAGATGAAGAAGAAATAAATGAATAAAAAAGAAGAATCAAACGAAGAAGAAAGAAACAAAAGAAGGTTAAATTAATTATTATATATTTTTTAATGACATAAATTTAAATATAAAATTAATTTGTTATTTATTTAATTGGGATATATTAAAAACACGGTCAGTTGTAATTTCCCTGTATAATATTACATGCATGATTGGTCTGAGCATGTGGGAATTAGGTAGCACAATAACTGATCCATAGAACAGGATGGATGAGTGGGTGCATCCTGATGATGAAATGAGATTTAATAATAATGTGTCTGTATGTATCTTTTCTGCCAGCCCATGAGCACATGCCAAGCTCACACTATCTTTAGACTTTATTGCACATCGATACAGTCATCAATCACTTGCTATCCCCTTTAGCCTGGAGTTGGTGGGTGATGGTGGATTTCTCTTCTTTCTCAAGATAAAACATCCCAACATAATGAAATAAACGAGCCATAATTTGGGTCCAAAACAAATCAGGGCTTCAAATTCTTTATAAGGTTTGGACTAATGTTTGTTTCCTGGGTTTATTTATACAGTAGAATATTGATGGGGGAAGGGCAAGGGCAAAGGCATGCTGGTTAGAAAGCAAGACCAAAAAGAAAGTGGGAAATCCTGGACAAGGGTTGCTAGTTTACCAAGGGAGAGGATTGCTTGCTGCCATATGCCCTTCATCTCCATATGCGTTTCATCATTGAGCTCGCTACACGTTTCCATGCTAATATTCACGAGGTGGGCATCTCCTATTCAATAATAATAACAATGTTTGATATCAGAATTTTAGCCTTCAAGTGTTTGCAAGTGGATAAAATACGTACAAGATTTATGGAAGAGGGCTAATAATATGAAAATTAAACTGAAGAATAGCCAAAATTTGATTGTTTAAAAGGGTTTTTTATATTACAAAAATTACTAATAATCTTGCTTGACAAACCAAAAATCCTAATTAAGTACCCATAAATGCTCCAAATATCCACATATTCTCCTTATTTATCATCCTTTTCTCCATATAACGGCAATTAACCAACGAATTAATCAATCAAATTACTCAAACGCCCTTAATCACTATTCGGAATTCCAACGTCACCCCTTCCACTCGTTGCACTGTGCTGTAGGTCTGGTCTTCTGCTTTCCAGCCTTCAACGGGCACGGCGTCTCTACGGGCGGGACCATACAATTATACTGCAAACACAATGAACTGCTCAACGGAATCTCTGCCGTCGGACTAATCTCAATCCCCGTCAAGTAATTGTGCTGCAAGTACAATGTCTCTAAACTCGCTGCCAATAACCCGTCCACGAAACTTCGAGGAACCTGACCTGTAAACCGGTTATTATTCAAGTACAAATTCTGAACGCTCGAAAACAATGGTGATACTGGTCCAGACAATTTATTGTAACTCAGATCAACTGTTCCAATTCTCACTTGATCAGTCGGTTGAATCGTACCGGAAAATGAATTCCTTTGCAATTGAAGATTACTTATCGGATATGAAAAGATTCGACCCGGTATTCCGCCCGTGAACTGATTCATACTCAGGTCTAAATAATTTAGCTGGTCTAAACTGTTTAATAAGCGGTCCACCGGTCCATTCAAACGGTTCCAGGAAAGAGAGAGGTATTGAACCGAAGGTTGGAGGGAATTTGGAGAAAGTGAACCGGAAAGATTGTTGTGCTTTAAGTCGAGACGAGTAAGAGACGGTGAGTCAAATGGAGGAATCGAACCGGAGAGACGATTGTGGCAGAGAATGACATTCGAGAGTTGCGGTATTGTACCTATTGAATGGGGGATGGTTCCGCTGAGTTGATTGTAGCTGAGATCAAACGTTTTGAGATTGCGTAATTGACCAAGAGAAGCAGGAATCTCGCCGGAGAGGAAGTTTCGGCTGATCGCTAGAAATCGGAGGTTTTTCAATAGAGAGATAGATTGCGGGAGCGGACCCATAATGCGGCCTGGTACAATGGAGAGCTCAGCCAAAGCAGAGAGTTTGCCAATGGCAGGATCAAGGCGGCCGGTGAGACCAGGAGAACCAGCTTCAGGATCACCAAGATTAAGCGTAATAACCTTGTCGTCTTCACAGTAAACACCAGCGAAGTTACAAGGATCAGCAGTGAAGTCCCAAGAGGAGAAGAAGTTGGAGCCAGGCGTATCGTCTAATGACTTCCTGATTGATTGTAGAGCCAAGAAATCCACTGGGTCAAGAATGGCATCCACGAAGAGTTCACTCCGGAAAACAAATATAGTCGCGAAGAAAGCATAAGAGAGCAGGGTAATGGGCTTGATCACCTCTGCCATTTGAACACGCTGAAGCCAAGAAGATTGCTGAAGTATATATTACGTGGGGAAGATTTGGCCTGGCCTTGCAGCAATTTCTCTAGCTCAACAAAAATGTCTGTACATTGTTTTGGCGTTGTAGGAGAAGATGAAACTGTACCGCTTACCACTTCTGTCTTTGGGTCTCGGCAGAGTATCTGCCTCTGTTTACTGTAAGTGATTAATATATATTTATATTTTTTATTTTATTAATGAATATTGTTTGTTTATTGGGAATTAGGTTCGGAGGCAAACGGTTGTCCGAACCTATGGTTAGCAAAAGTGGGTTTCCTTTTACTCAGGTTCGGAATGCGGTGGTTCGGCATGAGGCAGAGGTAAAGTTGTGTGAGATAGAGTAAACACGGGTGGTATGAAGTTGAACGTCACGGGCAAAGGATGGGTTGACACGTAAAGCCGGAAACCAGTTGTCCCTTAAATTCTGATTTGTCTTTTTATGTGGGTTTGGGGAATCCATGAGATTCTTACTTGGTTTTGATAATTATTGTGGTAATAATGATGATATTAATTAGAAATTGAATTTCAATAAAATCTATTTCTTGCACATTTTTTATTCAAATCGACAATTATTTGAGTCGAAATCTAAAAAGGAATGATTTTTTAGGCATTCTTATAAATAACGAAAGGCTGCATAAATTTACAACGAAGTTGGAGATCTCAACATCTTGAATTGAATGGTCTGTTAGTTTACGAGACATCCAACTCAAATAAATATGTCAATCATTATTGTATACGGGTAGTTAGCTTATAAGGGAAGATCATTGAGATGGTCCAGTGCTCTCTCTATTCAGCTTTATAAATGCACGGCCCTGTCCAAATATGCGAATGTAGACTCATCATTTCACGACAGCTAGATTTCTCCACTACTAAACTTTCTTCATCTACCGTTTCTTACCTCCTCCTCCTGTTTACCACTGCTGCCAACCTTCTTCGTCGGAAATGATTTCTCAGATTATCCACAATATCTTTTTGTAATAACCCATGAAAGTGTTTCTGCTATGTAAATTTCTTAGTCTAGATTTGAGTATGTTAAAGAAAATGGTGGGATTATGTAGGATTTAGCGAATATACTAAGTATTGGATCACATGGAAGCACGGACCAAAGAACTCAACCTTGCAGCTTACTTCACCTTTTCTTTAAAAAAAAACCTAATTCTTGTCCTGGTTTAGTTGGCAATCTGTCCTAACTTGGAAAATTGTAAAAACCCACTTCTGATCACAACCACTTTTCCAAGTTTTTTAGGTTCAACCCTTCAAATTGCTTCCTTTATTTTTTCAGATGTTTGTCTTCATGTTCTTGTTCGTCTCTGTTTTCGATTCACCTTTCAAGAAAACCAGCAGGGAGGACTGGGAAAGAAGAGTTGTTACTTAAAAGTGATAGAATCCCTTCTTTTTTATTTACATAATAATATAAATCCAACATTGATTAGTTCAGTTGGGCCCCCTGAAATCTGATGGATTATGATTATGACTATGTGTTGCATCTTCTTCCAAAAGGGTCCCTATGTAACCCCATTTTAAGGATCTTTATCGATTAAAAGAAGTTCATTGATTAAGCAATTATACTCAAGGTCATATAATAAATGTCTGCCCTAATTAAGAACTCTCATTGTTTGCGCCTGCTAATGATGATGATGCAGTGGACCTCCTATATTCTGTTTGTTTCAGAAGAGGGACCGTCCGTGAACACTACTACATCTTCAAGCCCACGATATGCCCCAATGCCATTGTTTGCTCACTATGTATCTTGATTTTCCAAGCATTAGAAGCCATCGAGACAAGCAGCAATTTCACCCACCACTGCCAGTCCTTTCCATTAGACCCTCACTCGTGCAGAAGCAGAAACTTCCATGATGATTAATGGATAATGTTTTCTTTTCTGACGCAAGAAACTAAAGACAAAGCAACAAGTCTGGCATGCAAGAAAAGGGGAAAATGGTAAACTGGTGGTGCTATTTCTAAGCACCTTCTTTATGTTGGACCATGGCTTTCTTGACATGCAAGGCAGAAGACCGCGTTGTACTAGATGCTGGTGTTAATTGACCATGTGGCCCGGGTTCGTATTATTAAATATGCGCATGGCTGGCTTTGTAGCAACCCTACATGAAAAACTGCGCAATGGCTAATATCACATCATTGCTTAGCTGTAGCATGGATAATTTGTGAGATTCCATCTGAAAGAGAAGTTGGAATATGATCATTTTGGCTGCGATAGTCATTATTGCAATCCAAATGAACAAATTTGATTAACGTGCCCAAAAGTTGCTCGAGAAGTTCATCTTTTCCACTTAATGATATTGGCATTTTGCCCACATTCTAATTGGTGCAAAGCAAACATTCGAACTAATATGGTAGTTGATTCATGCACTCTTGATTTTATTCATGATCATCTTCACATGTTATTGAAAATCTATCATGATTTTCATTTAAGGATTCATAAGTCAATAATCCCTCAAGAAAAACATGATGATTCAGAATCTTCATGAGATGCTTCTTTGATATCTATGATTGCAAGTCACAACCCAGGTGGGTATTCTATGTACAGTTCAATAGCTTCAAGAAGATATAGAAATGAAGTAACTCATAGTTGATGCTGAATTGGATATCACATTTCAGCTTTTCATTCTTTTGCCATCCCTATCTCAGGGGTACGACATTTGAATTAATAAATAATCCATATAATTTCTAAAGGAGGATGTGACAGATATACCATGAATCGCAGCTTAAACAGCTTGCGTTAACGGCATGGCATAGTACGGTAACAGCTGGATGACGCGACGTTCCAAGTTCTCATTCCATATAATTGTTGCCCCTAGTTCTGTTGGTGGGTGCAGGAACCGGAGCAGCTTCTCCGTTTCCAGGAAACTTCCGTTTGACAACAACGTTCCCATCCCGACAAGCATTCCAATCACAATCTTCTACAGGTGGTCTTACGGACGTCCTCCAGGCATGAACATCAGAATGCCGTTTTGGGTGGTCGTAAGATCCCCATGTTAATCAACTCCGCACCTGAAGAGAAACAAATTGATAATACAACTCCCTGTCGTTAGGACATTTGGACCAGATTTATTATTTCAAAATTGAATAAATTCTTACAAGGATTCCGACCATCGAATCAAGTGATCAAAAATATATAAAAATAATAACATGAAAAGTAAAATAGAAAGATATGCATTATTTATAATCATTGTGGGCTCATTCTCTTATCAATGTGGGTTAATGCCCAACATCGTCAACTTAACAAAGCCCACAAGTCCAGCCCAATTAAAGCCCATAATCCGCTTATTGTCTCGGATAACATGACCTCCCAAATGTCTTCCGCCATCGACCACTGCATGCCAACGGCTAGTACCACATTGCGTGCCATCTGCATGATGCTATTACAGATGCAGAGCAGTTGACAGGCTTGCAGACCTTGTAACAGATGCTTTAGTACATGCTGAAGCCGCTGGTCTCTTTATCATTGTAAAATGGTCAGACAAATCAAGTGTCTACTTTTATGCGCAGTAACAAAAACACAGAGATTGATTAACTTTGGATTGTTGTTGAATCATTTTTCACGTTTTCTTTCAAGGGAGAGGGTGTGTCGAAATACATAATAATTTGAGCCAGTTGGGTTTTGTAGGCGATTGGGATTTTAAGGATGGGACAGGTTTTCTGGTTAACTCACGTATGTGATGGGATGTGGGTGGGGTGATGATGGGGCGAGTGAGTAGAGTTTTTAAGGCGATGAACGTGCTTAGGTAGGAGCTAGCAGTGAGATCAGAGCAGGCAAAGCAGACAACCCACTGAACCACTAACTTACAAAATTTTCCGTTTTGTGTACTTGTTCATCAGCCCTTTTTATTCCTTGTTTCTCTGATGTCTTGTTCATTTCCTCATGCCAGAAACCTGCTCCTTTGCTACTTTAGCTCCTCTAACCACGTGCCTCCCCAATGTATCTGCATGTAATTTCTCCACCAATTAAAATTATTTATTTATTTATGAATTAAATTAACAAAATTTTATATGTTTTAAATCACATCAATTAGTTTAATCTATAAAGTTTATGTGGCTCCTAAGTTGCAAGAGTGCAAATAATAATTATTAATGGACACAGAAATAAAGAAATAAATAAAAAGGAATATTAATTGATTAATCTCTTATACGAAGAAATATAAAGATTGATTCAACAATTAATAAGATTACATAATTTAAAATAATTTAAAATATTTAATAGGTATTATTCATAATATACATTAATTAATTTTTTCAAAAATTAATGTATGATTTTTTGATAATTTTTTTATGGTAAAAATGTGACATTGGACACCTAATATTATGTGTAAAAGGATTTGGAGAAGTGGGGAAGTGTTGCCAATGCTTATATAGTGGTCGGAGGAGATGGCTAATCCCACAGCAAAAGACGACGAGAGAATGCATCTTTCCTATAAAGACACCAAAGGATATAATAGCACTTGGAACTTCATGATAAGCTTAACATTAACATTAATACTTAGTTAATAGGGTTTAAATCTATGCAAATTAACTAATCTATTTATTATAAAGAAAATTAATGAAAGAAAGAAGAATAATATAAGAAAATATAAAACTAAAAAGAGAAGAGAAGAGGCAAATGGTGTGAAAGCAAAACTAATAATGCCGACAGTGAAGGTGTAAGAAAGGTATTAATTAATATTAACAAAAGAGAGAGGGCCGACCAAAACAAATTAAGGATTTTGTCTATAATCTTTTAACAATTCTTGATGAAAACAAAACCCACAAACAATCACTTTTAACCATTGTCGTGTAAGAGGGAATACTTGAAAACACATACAGCTAATTCGGATACGACAAATCATAACAAAACATCACCACATTTTTAAACTGAATTATGGTAATAAAATTATAGCAAAGAGGAGGAAGAAGCGACCTTAGTAAAATAATTAATAAGAGAGAGTGAGAAGCAATGCAACCTAAGCATATATTCTAAAAGCAAAAAGGGCTTAAAAAGTCAATTAAGGACATAGGAGGGTTTCATGTCTTTGTCCATAGCTTAGCTGTTTCTACTACTAGCCATTAGAGTAAGCTTTTTTCTTTTTTTTTAAAAATTTAAGCTTGTTTTAAAAGCAAACAGCTCTCATTATATATGTATATATGAATAATTAATTAATGGGTGTGTTATATTATATGGTGGAGGTGGTGGGTTTTTTTTTTTTTTTTTTTTTTTGGGTTTGCTCAAGTGGTCCCTTATAATACATACAAAAAAACCCAACCACTAGAAAATGAGTTTCCTCCCATCCAAACAAAGCCAAAGGGAGCGTGCCCTGTATTTGCCAATTTTTCCCTGGCGCCAAACACCCCCCAACTACAATGCGCAATCAGCAGCTGACTAAGTTTGATCAATTTGCGATGCTGATATCCATGATACCTTCTCTCCAATCATTCATTTTCCTTCTTCTTTTTTTTTCCCTGCATTTCTTTTTTAATGCTCTTTTATTAGTGTATGTGTGCGTTCCATTCTTTTCTTTTTTGGCTTTTCTGTCTACGTTCTTTATGATTCTTCCTTCATTGCCTTCTCCACCATCTACTTGGGTTCATGTTTCTTCGTATGTCTCCAAATTATTTGATTTAAAAATGAATTTAGAAGAGAGGCATGTAGGCGAGTCCATGATCACACGCGCAGGCCGTCTCTGTTCGAGTTGAGAGTTGAAAAGGAAAATTCTTTTAGGTTTTGATTGGTTGGGTGCTAATCTATTTACTTTTCCTGTTTCTCGTTGGAATTTGGTATATGCTTCGTGAAGCCATTTTGAGCTTTAAATCCTTTGATGGGATGCATAGAAATAAAGAAGTAAAGTTGGACATGAGATGATGATAAGGATATGATATGATCAAAACAAGGATTCGCTTTATACAAATCAACCCATCAATCTCTAGTCTTTTCCATTTGGGAAAACACACTTGTTTTCTGCCAAGAAAATGAACTTCAAATTTGTTCAACTTGATGCTAAAAAGAGGAAAGAAAGGACTTGGCCCCCTTGGAGAAAGAAAGGGACCAAAAATTCAACTGAAAGCAAACAAAATCTTTCATATATTTCTAGAACACAAAGTATACCATACAACTTCATTACAATATGGGATTATCCCAGTTCATGTTTCTGAAATTAGTGCTTGCAAAAGTTTATCAGCTTACTAAAAACCAGTTGACAATCAACCCACCAAGCACTCCCCTCAACACTTCCTTTCTCCCCCATTACTTTATAGTCACTAGTCAACAAAGGGGTAATGCTCTTAAATTCTAACTATCCGGTGGCTTAGATGAATGGTATTTAATAAGTTCCCGTCCTTGGCTGCCGTTGCTAAGCTGAAACTAGCCCCATCCCGATTGGGATACTTCCAAGCCCCAAAAACACGGAACTCGCACCACCGCCCCCCATGGCGGTGATACGGAAAGAAGTAATTACAACACAATCGTTTATAACTACACACCATCACTGCAAAAGGCAAAGGGGACCAATAAAAGGGAAAAGAAAAAAGGTGAACCCAATTGAAGTGTCAAGCTTCTGTTATTATGTATTCGGCTGCCTGTAGGTAAGGTTAAGAAAGTTGTAGTCTATTAACAGTTAGGATTGACAAAGCCTTTAATCTTCTCCATGAGGTTATAGAAATGCTCATTATTTGGCAAGAAGTAGAACCCTATTGTAGCCTGTTTTAGGTATAGAAGTTCCACTCGATGGCCGGTTCTTTCGAGCCCTTCAACATAAGCTAATTGCCAATCTTGAACAAGATCAAAACCAGCCACAGCTACCAGACTTTTGGGGAAGTTGAGCTCTTTAAGATTTTTAGCCCTCGGGCCGAATATATTACAAGCCGGATGATCTCTATCTTCCTCTTCCGGTAGAAATGCTCTCCAGTACCAATCACGGTCTTGTATTGTCACAAAGTATTTCCCATCTAGTCTCTTCTCCGATTCCGTTCTTTCCTGCCCACCAAACATTGGGTGAAGTAGTATATTACCCAACACTTCAATTTCTGCTTCTGCTGCTTTTACTGCCACATGATGAGCTATGTTGCCACCTGAACTATCACCAGCTAAATACACATGAACCTTTGAATCTTTTCCACTTTGAAGCCAAGTTCTTGATTTAACCCACTTAAGAGCTGTCCAGCCATCATCGTATGCACAAGGGTACCGATACTCGGGCGAACGGCGATAGTTAACGGATACAACGACAGCTTTACACATGCTCACTAGACGACGACAGAAGGTATCATAAATGGCACTATTGGCGGAGGAGTGGGTGAAGCTTCCACCGTGAAAAAAGAGTATAACTGGAACAATCTCTGTATTACTTAAAGGCCTTTCAAGCTCAGCAACTCCCCATTGAGCTTCGTTTTGAGGTGCAGGTTGATAAACCCGGTTAAGAAGGCCAGTAGCTCTATCAACATGATCAAAAGAGAAAACCCCATCAACTGGAATGGTATTGGCATTCACTTTACGGTCGAGAAACTCTGCTAAATCTCGGTTGAATGTTCCGTCAGGCCGGCGAAGGAGATTGTACGCTAACTTGAAATTAGATATGAGAACCCACGTGTTTAGTGGAACTACCCTCTACAAAGCAAGCAAGAAAAAGAACAGAGGATTCAGGATTTAGATGTTCTGCTATTGTTCAATTAAGAGTTAGATAGAAACATCATTCTTTTTATGCACCGAAAGCTATAGTTGATCGCAACAGGCTGATTTTGTTATACAGCCCAAACAGGAAATGGCAAAAAAAAAAGAATAACCCTGAAACCCCACAAACAGTTTGAAGTCAGAATGCAAAATCAAATCAACACCCAAAACAGAGTTTGCATACAATAGAACTCAGTAAATTTCAAGGTTCGATTGCAACTAGGTCAACCTAATCTTAATCTTCAAAACCAACCCACGAAATATTGGAGGGAAAGAAACAAAGCGAAAAATTTGTCAAATTTTGATATAAAACCGAAAAAGAGTGTCTATCGTTTCGTTTTACTTTACAAAGTCTAATTTCTCGTATTTCGGTGCTAGTGATATGGCGAAAGATTTAGCGAAAGAAATAGTTTTTCGACCCATGAAGCAAAAACAAGAGATTAAGCTCGAAGAAGAAGAAGAAGAAGAGTAAACGGAGGAGTGAATGGCAGGCAAAGAGAAGAAAAGAAAGTACCTTAGATTCATTGAGGTTGACTTCATTACTACCAGCCATAGAATATGGCTCTCCAACACTCGAGAAATCAAAACCCAAGAACGAAAAAAAGAGGCAAATAGAACACTTTCACAGAAGTTATCAGAAAAACGAGACCATCACGTAGCGGGAAGAAGGTTGATCTTACTTCTTCCTACCTTCTTTAAACACAAAACTTGATCACCGTAAAAGAAACATTCAATTCATTCATTCTGGCGTGATTATCCGTCGAACGAAAGACACAAAGAAGCACTTGTACCTTCTCTCCTTGTAATCTCCTGTTTGTCTGGATATTTATAAGCTGTAAGAATATATGTGGTGGATTCAGCGATAGTTAGTTTTGGGTTGTTTCTCGGATACCCTTTGAATGACTTTATCAGTTCATCGGAGTTGGTGATGGAGTTGGCGTTGTCGATTGATTCCTAGTTGAAGAGGAAAGAAGGAAGGAAGGCAGGAAGAGAGTTTCTGAAACAAGGGAAACAGGCACTGTGTATAATATATGAGAGAGGGGGGAGAGAGTGTGTGGGGTGAAAGAGAAAGGCAAGTACGGAAATAGAAAGACAGACAGAAAGAAAGAGAGAGACAGATGAAGTGAAATTTGGAGAAATTAGAGAAGGATAAGAGAGAGACAAAAGAGCGACGGAGATGGACGGAGACGATGGAGCCGACAAAGCAGGCGGCCGAAATAAACTGTTCACGTGGGTCCCACCCCAAGTATTTACCAATCCTTCAGTCCTAAGTTTGTTTCTTGACTTATCTAACGACTTCCTCTCTCACAAAAATCAAAATTAATACTACTCATTAATCCCTAAAAAATCATTTTATTCACTAAGATTTTTTTAAAAAATTTATTTAAACTATTTATTAATTTACATAAAATAATTTAATTTGGAAAAAATATGAATATTTTTCAATTTAAAATCATAAATATGAATGATATTTTTATTTATTTATTTATTAAAAAAGGGTTATTTTAAAAACATAAACGGGTTTCCTCTTTATGACATGTGAATATAAAGTTTGGAATCCGCTACTTTCTAACACTTTGATTGGAAAGCAGGAAAATAAAAGTAGACGAAGAATAAGAAAATCAAAAACAAAAATGCATGGTGGCTTTCCATTTTTTTTTTATATAACGACAAAACATTTTTTAATTTTAATTTCTTAATTTTCTCCCACTATTTACCATATAATTCCATTTTTTTTACATCTTTTTAGTAATAAATAAAATAGATTTTATTGGCTGTTTAATTTTCATCCTTTTGCCTGTCCTTTTTCAGCGGTTACCCCTCTTTCTATTTTTATTACTGTTTTTTTTGGCGTTACGTGTCTTTCTTTTCAAAAAGTTTATTTTATTTATAAATAATTTCATCGTACAATATATTATTAATTGCAATTAAAATGACATGTTTAGTTTGGATATGGATGATGCTGTTTTGACTATTCGTTCAAGTGATATGATATTCGTTATTGCATAAAAAAAATGAGTTCCTGTATGCAATCATCTTGTTTCAATTTGGTTGTTGCATGTGTTGTTTGGTTCGTATTTCACAATGAACTGTGGCTACCAGATTATTGCGGTTAATTACCCACATTTCTTTAGTGAAAAGGGCATTAAGTAAATGGTTGGGGGGGGAATTACATGTTGGATGAATGCTGTAAACGCACAGCCTGATAGAGAAATAGGCGCACGGTTTGGAGTGGGGCAGTGGGTTAAGAATGGTTTTAGGGTATGAGAACGTCTGGCAAATGGCAATACCCGTAAATAAACTGAAAACCCATTACAATTTAAACAAAAAGAATTTCCGCTAAAAACAAAATCCAAAAAAAGGAAGCAGACGAAGACTTTCCTGCGTGCGCCCAACGCCAAGGCACGTGGCGACAAAGGGCTCCGTCTTCTCTCAACTCTTTTGCCAAATAGCCCCCCGATCTTCTTCCTTTTCCCAAACTACCCCTACCTCTTTTCGTTATCCACCAATCTACCCTCCTTTGAGGACGACACGTGTTTTGTCTTCTAGTGCAAAGCGCGTGATGGCATGTCTTTTGTCAGGGCTTGGACACTTTTTTTTGGCCTTTTCTCATTTTCTTATATTTCTATTTTTAAGAAATTATTTTAATCTTTTTCCATCTAGGGTCATCTAATGTGGGCTTTGGATTTTGTCGTATTGCGTGGAGTCTTGTGTACCTTGTCAATCCCGTGGATTTTTTACACGTGTCTTTCCCAGAGCTATCCTCTTATTTGTATGGGTCCTATTTCTTTAGACATTTTCCCTCCTCCATGTCTTATTCCTAAAACACGTTGGTGCGATAACAGTAGGGATTCTACACTATCTGCTCACCACGTGTCTTTCATAAACATTTCGCTCTTGCTCAATCAATCATGATTGATCTCCCGCCGTTGGTTCTGATGATTGATGAAAACGATCCACGGGTATGGTGATGATGATGGTTTATGGGAGCGGAAAGGTTTTAGCAAAATTATCAAAACCAGCGGCCAAAAGTGATCGGGTACTTTTATTTTATTCTAGACATGCGCCGAGCGAATCGGGACCGTTGGATCAGACTTCTTTGCAAGTAAAAGTCATACCAATATGGTAATCCTAATAATTTTTTGAATTCAATGAATCCATAATATTAAATAAAATCTAGATATAGTTTATAAATTAAGTTAAATTTGATCATATGTTATACGAATATACACACGACAAATCATATTGTATAGTATAGATTAAGCCGTGGAAAGAAAGAAATGATGGTGGAAATATGAAATAAATGGGATTGGGTTAAGCATGTGCGATGCACGCTGATTCACTCCACGCCAAACATTTTGCCGTGTTACTTTCCACTTTCCTTCCTTCCTCCTATATTTCCCTTTCAATTCCTCCTACTTCATTTCTTTATCTTTCCTTTTTTTTTTTTTTTAATTTTCCGTTCTTTTTCTATGTTATTTACTATACTTTTATTGAAGGCGGCCCCCACCCTCAGTTTGTCATCTTGTGAGTTTGGGTCAACAACTAGAAAAAGCTCTCGGCTGCTTCTGCCCCAATTGGCTAATTTCCATTTCCACCCCCACTCTCCCCAAACTTGTACTATTTCGTCCTCCTTCATTTGTACCCTCGCATTAATGCTAATCCTACACTTCTACTTCATCACCATTTATATTCATTTTCAAATCTTTATATTATATGATTTTTTTATTTTTTTATTTGATTTCATCAAATATAATCATACTTGCATTATTAGTATTATATATGACTAAAATAAATATAAAATATTATAGTTAAGTTTATATTTAAAAAAAAGAATAAATTTGAGTGCTTTCTATTTCATTATCCAAGTTATAATTATATTTTATTTGGATCAAATTGATTGGAAAATGGAAGTTGACTGCTAAATTATTTAATGGTATTTAATGAAGTCAAGCATATTTTAATCAATAATTTGAAGATAATTCCATGTAATTTTACAAATAAATGTGTTAAAATTATTCTGATTAATTTAAAAGAAAATAAAGCAAAATAAACGTGCTCAATGATTCATAGGAAGCATGATATAGTCAAAATAGGCTTTTTAAATTGAAATGTATTTATTTTGGCGTTTGGCAGGATTGATGGATTTTTCTCGCAGTTGGGTTCGATGAAAATGAAATCAGGGGAAGCAATTCTGGTTGATTTGTTGTTATTCGAAATAGAGACGATGGGCAGTGTTAGAATTCACCAGCCATTTCATTTTCAGTTTTTGTTTTATTTGGTCAGAATGTCGCCACCTTATTTAATGTA